>CM019064.1:9071370-9366411 GCA_009667805.1 Leptobrachium leishanense
GTGTGTGTAATAAAAATAGATTGTTACATGAAGTTGGTGTGTGTGTGTTTGTGTGTGATAAAGAATAGATTGTTACATGAAGTGTGTGGTGTGTGTGTTAAATAATAGATTGTTACATGAAGTGTGTGTGTGTTAAAGAATAGATGTTACATGAAGTGTGTGTGTGTGTAATAAAGATAGATTGTTACATGAGTTGTGTGTGTAATAAGAATAGATTGTTCACATGAAGTGTGTGTGTGTGTATAACAAATAGATTGTTACATGAAGTGTGTGTGTGTGTGTGTAATAACAAATAGATTGTTACATGAAGTGTGTGTGTGTGTGTGTGTGTGTAATAAAGAATAGATTGTTACATGAAGCGTGTGTGTGTGTGTGTAATAAAGAATAGATTGTTACATGAAGTGTGTGTAATAACAAATAGATTGTTACATGAAGTGTGTGTGTGTGTAATAAAGAATAGATTGTTACATGAAGTGTGTGTGTGTGTAATAAAGAATATATTGTTACATGAAGTGTGTGTGTGTGTAATAAAGAATATATTGTTACATGAAGTGTGTGTGTGTGTGTGTGTGTGATAAAGAATAGATTGTTACATGAAGTGTGTGTGTGTGTAATAAAGAATATATTGTTACATGAAGTGTGTGTGTGATAAAGAATAGATTGTTACATGAAGTGTGTGTGTGTGTTAAATAATAGATTGTTACATGAAGTGTGTGTGTGTTAAAGAATAGATTGTTACATGAAGTGTGTGTGTGTGTGTTAAATAATAGATTGTTACATGAAGTGTGTGTGTGTTAAAGAATAGATTGTTACATGAAGTGTGTGTGTGTGTGTTAAATAATAGATTGTTACATGAAGTGTGTGTGTGATAAAGAATAGATTGTTACATGAAGTGTGTGTGTGTGTGTTAAATAATTGTTACATGAAGTGTGTGTGTGTTAAAGAATAGATTGTTACATGAAGTGTGTGTGTGTAATAAAGAATAGATTGTTACATGAAGTGTGTGTGTGTAATAAAGAATATATTGTTACATGAAGTGTGTGTGTGATAAAGAATAGATTGTTACATGAAGTATGTGTGTGTGTGTTAAATAATAGATTGTTACATGAAGTGTGTGTGTGTTAAAGAATAGATTGTTACATGAAGTGTGTGTGTGTGTGTTAAATAATAGATTGTTACATGAAGTGTGTGTGTGTTAAAGAATAGATTGTTACATGAAGTGTGTGTGTGTGTGTGTGTGTGTGTGTGTTAAATAATAGATTGTTACATGAAGTGTGTGTGTGATAAAGAATAGATTGTTACATGAAGTGTGTGTGTGTGTGTTAAATAATTGTTACATGAAGTGTGTGTGTGTTAAAGAATAGATTGTTACATGAAGTGTGTGTGTGTAATAGATAGATTGTTAGGTGGTGTGTGTGTGTGTTAAAGAATAGATTGTTACATGAAGTGTGTGTGTGTTAATAAAGAATAGATTGTTACATGAAGTGTGTGTGTGTGTGTGTAATAAAGAATAGATTGTTACATGAAGTGTGTGTGTGTATTAATCTATTCTTTATTACACACACACACACACACTTCATGTAATAATCTATTCTTTATTACACACACACACTTCATGTAACAATCTATTCTTTATTACACACACCACACACACACACTTCATGTAACAATCTATTCTTTATTACACACACACACTTCATGTAACAATCTATTCTTTAACACACACACACTTCATGTAACAATTATTTAACACACACACACACACTTCATGTAACAATCTATTCTTTATCACACACACACTTCATGTAACAATCTATTATTTAACACACACACACTTCATGTAACAATCTATTATTTAACACACACACACACACTTCATGTAACAATCTATTATTTAACACACACACACACACACACACTTCATGTAACAATATATTCTTTATCACACACACACACACACTTCATGTAACAATATATTCTTTATTACACACACACACACTTCATGTAACAATCTATTCTTTATCACACACACACACTTCATGTAACAATCTATTTGTTATTACACACACTTCATGTAACAATCTATTCTTTATTACACACACACACACTTCATGTAACAATCTATTTGTTATTACACACACACACACTTCATGTAACAATCTATTTGTTATTACACACACACTTCATGTAACAATATATTCTTTATTACACACACACTTCATGTAACAATCTATTCTTTATTACACACACACACACTTCATGTAACAATCTATTTGTTATCACACACACACACTTCATGTAACAATCTATTCTTTATTACACACACACACTTCATGTAACAATCTATTTGTTATTACACACACTTCATGTAACAATCTATTCTTTATTACACACACACACACACACACACTTCATGTAACAATCTATTTGTTATTACACACACACACACTTCATGTAACAATCTATTCTTTATTACACACACACACACTTCATGTAACAATTTATTCTTTATTACACACACACACACACACACTTCATGTAACAATATATTTGTTATTACACACACACACACACACACACTTCATGTAACAATCTATTCTTTATTACACACACACACACACACTTCATGTAACAATCTATTTGTTATCACACACACACACACACTTAATGTAACAATCTATTTGTTATCACACACACACACACACTTCATGTAACAATCTATTCTTTATTACACACACACACTTCATGTAACAATCTATTTGTTATTACACACACTTCATGTAACAATCTATTCTTTATTACACACACACACCACACACTTCATGTAACAATCTATTTGTTATTACACACACACACACACTTCATGTAACAATCTATTCTTTATTACACACACACACACACACTTCATGTAACAATCTATTCTTTATTACACACACACACACTTCATGTAACAATCTATTCTTTATTACACACACAACACACACTTCATGTAACAATCTATTTGTTATTACACACACACACACACACACTTCATGTAACAATCTATTTTTTTACACACACACACACACACACACACACACACACACACTTCATGTAACAATCTATTCTTTATTACACACACACACCACTTCATGTAACAATCTATTCTTTATTACACACACACACACACACACTTCATGTAACAATCTATTCTTTATTACACACACACACACTTCATGTAACAATCTATTCTTTATTACACACACACACTTCATGTAACAATCTATTCTTTATTACACACACACACACACACACTTCATGTAACAATCTATTCTTTATTACACACACACACACTTCATGTAACAATCTAGTCTTTATTTCCAGATCAATGAACTTGGAAACTCGAAGGTCAAAAAGCCAAAAGACGCCCCCATGTATTACGAGGTACGCAGGGTCTGTGTGTTCCTGTTCGCACGTCCAAGGTGTCATTGTGCTATAGATACGGGGCTGGTGTCACAGTGATTTTTGCCGGTGTGTGTGTATGTAAGGGGGTGAAAGGGAGCCCAGGCGCACTGATTAAGAAGACGGGCCATGACTGCATACAGGGCCCTGTACAGGGTGTGATGAGGGAGGAGTTACGCAGGGATTGGTTTAAAGTTATATTATTGTTACATTGTATTGTGATATGTATATATATATATGGATGCCATGAGGTGGGAGCTAGCGGTGAACAGTTACCAGAGAAGTTACCTGATCCTGTAGTGTCCTGAAGTGCGTTCAATACCTCAGCCGCCGCAAGTGCTAAGTTAGCAACTTGCCATTGAACGCCGTTCTGCCGCTCAGCGCTCAGCACTGCTAACTTAGCACTTGCAGCGACCCGGAGAGATGCTCCGAGTAGCTGAGTGTGACGTAGTAAAGATGGCCGCCGCCATGAAGCAAGTAACAATTCCGTACAGTAATGTTAATTTTGAGGTTTTTGTTCACCAAAGCACAAAATCTTTATTTATTATTTCCCCCGGCACACAGACATATATTACAGCTCAATTATATTGTGTTTCAGAAGTAAACATAACGTTTATTCAATAAAAACTATCATTTGTGGTGTGTGCGTACAAAACGGATTGTGCTGACTGCTTCTCTTTATCATATTTACCTGAGAGTGATACGAAAAACAATCTGAATCTTTCATTAAAAATTCGTTGGCCATTTTGGATCCAAATTCGCATCCAAAGCGTTCAATGACACTGCTGCAGCAAACTGAATTGCTGCGCTGCAGCAATTCAGCAGTTGCTGAGGTATTTAACGGGCTCTTGTGTTGTCTGGTGGACTTTTCCTATTCTGATACTGGCATGTCTGCTCCTGAGGGTGAGCTGTCAGCGCTGCTGCTCGTTTTGTGCAGGAATATGGCCAACAAGCTTTCCAGAGGCTGATGGCGGGGGTTCAGGTGCCTGATGGGACCTCGGCTGCTGGGGAGCGTGATGCAGGTGCAGAGGTATCCGCGATTTCTGGCAGATGCCGGCGTCGGACGAGGCCCCCATCACAGCTCAGCCCTTCTGCTTCTCGGGGTGTGCAGCCGGCGGTGCAGGAAGGCCGTCGCACCAGGAGGGGCGCTGCGGCTGCAGAGTCTGTTTCTGCGGAGGTGAGCGGTGCCGTGAGTATGGCCACAGTGGTGACCCGTTCCAGGGATCACCGGGGCTGTCTTACACTGCGAGATGGTGCTCGCCCATTTCCAATATGGCGGCCGTGCACCTGTTGCCCAGGCCCAAAATGGTGGCAGCACACTTCTGGTTCCGGTTGTTGCAGTGGCTGGTGCTCGTGCAACGAGGTCATCACGCCGCACTTCTGGGGGGAGGTCACGTGAGCAGAGCCGATCGGCTCGCTCAGGCCCTGTTAGCCGGACCAGGACAGTAATGGTGCCTGCACTGCAGGGAGATCCATCAGAGGAGGCTGAAGCTACGAGTGAGGAGACGAACGCCTGCTCGCTCCAGGACACCGCTGCGGAGGGATCCTATTGATCAGACGGCTGCTGCTTCCAGTGACGTTGCTGCACTGCACTTGGATCCCCAGTCGGCTGCTCTGGATCATGAGTACCCTTTCTACCCTGACCGCTCCGCGGTGCCTTCGGTGCTTCCCCCTGCTCCTGCGCCGTTTTTGGCTCCTGTACTCCCTGTGCCTTCGGGTTCTGCTGTCGTTCCTGCGGCCCCTTTGTCTGGTCCTGGGCAAGTTTCAGCAGTTGGTTTCGATGGGCTATTCAGGTCCTTCCTGACTTTAATGTCCCCGGTGTCCTCCGCGCCGATGGCGGCTGGTCCGTTTGGTGGTAGTGGATCCACGGTGGCTGGTGGTTTGGCTGCTGGAATGTCTGGTTCGGAAGGTGTTGCTGTTTCGGCTGTTCCTTCGGCGGTTGTGGGACCTTCTTCGGCTGGGGGTGGCATGGCAGGCGCGTCTGCTGCGCCGATTCAGGATGCGGTTACGGTATCTGCTGTGGGGATGCCTGGGTTGCGTTGGGGGTTCGCTTGTTTTGGGTTCTGTTGCTGGGGGAGTGGCAGGTGGGGGTGTTTTGCCCCCCCTGCTCTGCATGGGGGGGATAGCTTTGCAGACGCCGGTTTGTGAAATGGCGCCTCTGGCCATGTTGATTTCTGCGGAGGTTCGGGACAAGATCATTAAAGGGGGGTTTGCGATTTGTTGTCCTTGGTTCCCCCCGATCGCGAATCGGTGGATCAGCCACGTAAAGTTGTAGGACTGAGTGATAAGGATAAGGAAAAACTCGACAAGAAGTTGCCCATCACGTTTGGCAACTGGTTGCAGGTTTTTTTTTTGTGTGAGCACTCTCCAGCTTTGAGCGTTCCCCTGGTCACATATTTGGATCTTATTTGGGGGGCGTACAAGGTATACGGAGGGCAGTGTTGGTATCACTATGATCAGAGGTTTCGTCAGAAATGTGCTGTGCGTCCGGATATGAGGTTTGACGTGCAGGACGGCAGCCTTTGGCTGCTTTTATGACTCCTAGCCGGCCTGCCCCCTTTTTTCGTGACTCCGCGGGAGGTACAGCGTGACCATCTTCCTTTTTTCGTGACATCAGAATCGAGGGGTGTGCTGGCTCTTTAACGAGAGCCATTGCAGATGGTACACGTCCTGTCTCTTCTTGCACGAGTGTTCACAGTGTGGTGGGGCACATCTGGCCTTCAAGTGTTTTTGGAGATCGGGAGGTTTTGGAAGTGGGGGCTTTAACACAGGAATGGTAGGGCTCGAGGGGGTGACGCCAGTGAGCGTGGTAAGGATGGGCCCCTGGCTCAACCAGTACCGTAAATGGGTGGTCGCTCGCAAGTTTTTTGAAGGGTTTCTATATGGTTTTAGGATTCCTTTTGTTTTTTCTGATCTCCTCCAGTGTTCACGTAATTTGCGGTCAGCCATGGATCGAGTGGACGTGGTGCGTGAAAAATTGTGCAAGAAGGTTTCCTTGAACAGGATGGCGGGTCCTTTTGACGTTATCCCCTTTCCAAATTTGCGGGTGTCTCCCCTAGGTTTGGTGCCCAAAAAGTCCTCAGGTTCTTTTTGACTTATCCATCACTTATCCCATCCGAGGGGCTCGTCAGTTAATGACGGTATCCCCCAGGGGATTGTCGGGTCCATTATGCATCTTTTGATAAGGCTCTTGCCCTGGTTCGGGTGGCTTGGGAAGGGTGCTTTGTTGTCCAAATCGGATATCGAATCAGCTTTTCGGCTTCTTCCCATCCAGCCCGACCGCTATCATTTGTTGGGGTGTGCTTTGGACAATCAATGTTTCTATGACAAATGTCTTCCCATGGGGTGTGCGTTCTCCTGCCAGTATTTTGAGTGTTTTGCTACGTTCTTGGAGTGGGTGGTATCCAGTGTGCCTGGCAGGAGATCGCTGCTTCACTACTTGGACAATTTTTTGTTTGTCGGCCCATGTGATTCGTCGGTTAGCATGGACCTCTTGTCCACTTTCCGCAGGGTGGCAAAGGACTTCAGGGTTCCGGTTGCTGAGGATAAGACCGCAGGTCCTTCCTCGGTCCTATCTTTCTTTTTTAGGTATTGAGATAGACACAGATCTTATGGTTTTCTGTCTTCCTGTGGACAAGTTGTCTTCCCTTGTCACCCTGGTGCGCCGGGTTATGGGTTCGCCGAAAGGTCAGCTTCAAGTATTGCAGTCCTTGTAATCCCCACATGTTATACAACCCCCTCATATTATCAACCCCCACATGTTTGGATGTGTTTAGTTTACATGTAGCGAAGATGGTAACATTGAATGAGGACTCGGGATTATTGCTGGATGTTGGAATACCTGACAGATCCTGACTGTCTGGTGTTATTTTGGCTTTATGCGTCACACATCGCTAGAGATGTCTTACTTCTGTAATGGGGAAATCTGACCAATCCGTATCATTCTATGTATCTCTCCCCAAACACCTGCCACAGCTTTGTGCAGGGAAGAAGAAGGATCTTTCGCTTGAAATGGGGAGCAGTTATATGGAAACAGGGAGGGGAAGATAGAATGACACAATCAACAGAATACATTGTCTACATGAGGAGATGTGAATTCCTTCAGAAGACCCAGAAACCTGATCAGTTACACTAGACGAGATGAACAGACAACAACATCAGATTAATCTAGGGTCAAACAGATAGCTGGAACAATACGTCTACATTGTATCTCTAACACAATAACTCCTAAAATACAAACAGATTCAAGATAGAAATACATTTAACATGTTAACCCTTAGGGACCCACTTATGCCCATTGTCCTTAAGAGTTGGCTTTGCCACATTGGTCCACAATCTCTTATTTATTTATTTATAAAGGGCACTAACACAAACGTTAACGCTCACTGGCCCAATTCAGTCTGCCCAATTACATGGATACTTTACCTGGATTTATCTTTTGTTTAGATAATTAGCATTAACGTTTGCTGCGGTATTTACCGCATATTACAATCCAAACGCAAACGGGTTTAAAAACCCGTTTGCGTTTGGTACCTTGCACAGCGCTGCGTGAGGTTACTGTACTTTGTGCTCCCTATACTTAACATGGGGAGCGCAAAGTGTTAATCAGCGCAGAATTACAAAGTCCCAGCGCTGATTAACGCCTGGCACTGGTCAGCGCAAAGTTAACCAGAGCCAGGACTTGGTGTTAACGGATTCCGCTTCTGCACAATCCGTTAGCACCAGCTCTAAAAATACAAAAACAGAACCTATACTCACCCTATCCCACGGCGAGGACCGCGGCTCTGTTCGCCTCCTCCGTCCGGCGGGAGCAGGGAAAGACTGGGGGAAAAAGTCCCCCCAGTCTCTCCCTGCGTATCACTACGCCGACCGGCCGGATCTCGCGAGGCGAGATTCGATTGGCCACGTGACCAGCAGGGAGGAACTCAATGGAGTCCTATGGACTCCAGCGAGTGGATGCTCGCGGTGGCGCTCAGCGCTGCCGCGAGCATCCAAAATGTTACGCTTCGATGACAATGCAGGCAGCATTTTTTGCGCCTGCATTGTGATCCAGAGTTAAAACACAGGTGCAAGGGGGAAAACGCGGGCGCAGTTTTTCCTACCTTGCGCCCGCGTTTTAACGCTTAGAGCGTAATAGAGCCCAAAGTATTTCACCAGGAAGGATACATTGAGATTTCTCTTGTTTTCAGTATGTCCTGGGTTGGCAGGAGGCCCGCATCCACACCTCTACCACAGTCACAGAGGCCATGTATAGTGTGGGCAAGGGTGCCAAAGAGGGTGAGGGCATAAAGGTAGAGGAAGCTTCAGTTACAGGTCTATGCTGTTGCCAGGCTATATCACTGCACAGACTGTCATGTGGTCCTTAAGTGGAGATGGTTTTCTTGGTGTTTTTTTGTTCCTTATGAACATATCTTGTGATTCGGCTGCGACCTGCCTTTTTACCTTCACCATTCAACCACAGCGTCTGTTTCAGAGAATCGGGGCGCTCTCTCTCCATGAGGAGAAACTGGGAGCTCTCTCTCCATGAGGAGAAACTGGGAGCTCTCTCTCCATGAGGAGAATCTGGGAGCTCTCTCTCTCTATGCGGAGAATCTGGGCACTCTATCTCTCTATGCGGAGAATCTGGGCGCTCTCTCTCCATGAAGAGAATCTGGGCTCTCTCGCTCTTTGTGGAGAATCTGGGCACTCTATCTCTCTATGCGGAGAATCGGGGCACTCTCTCTATGCGGAGAATCTGGGCACTCTCTCTATGAGGAGAATCGGGGCGCTCTCTCTCCATGAGGAGAAACTGGGAGCTCTCTCTCTCTATGCGGATCATCTGGGCTCTCTCTCTCTTTGCGGAGAATCTGGGTGCTCTCTCTCCATGAATAGAATCTGGGAGCTCTCTCTCCATGAGGAGAATCTGGGCGCGCTCTCTCTCCATGAGGAGAATCTGGGCACTCTCTCTCCATAACGAGAATCTGGGCGCTCTCTCTCCATGAGGAGAATCTGGGAGCTCTCTCTCTATGCGGAGAATCTGGGCTCTCTCGCTCTTTGTGGAGAATCTGGGCACTCTATCTCTCTATGCGGAGAATCGGGGCACTCTCTCTATGAGGAGAATCGGGGAGCTCTCTCTCCATGAGGAGAATCTGGGCGCGCTCTCTCTCTGTCCATGAGGAGAATCTGGGCACTCTCTCTCCATGAGGAGAATCTGGGCACTCTCTCTCTGTCCATGAGGAGAATCTGGGCGCTCTCTCTCTGTCCATGAGGAGCATCTGGACGCTCTCTCTCCATGAGGAGAATCTGGGCGCTCTCTCTCTCCATGAGGAGAATCTGGGCGCTCTCTCTCCATGAGGAGAATCTGGGCACTCTCTCTCCATAAGGAGAATCTGGGCGCTCTCTCTCCATGAGGAGAATCTGGGCACTCTCTGTCCATGAGGAGAATCTGGGCGCTCGCTCTCTCCATGAGGAGAATCTGGGCGCTCTCTCTCTCCATGAGGAGAATCTGGGAGCTCTCTCTCTCCATGAGGAGAATCTGGGCACTCTCTCTCTGTCCATGAGGATAATCTGGGCTCTCTCTCTCCATGAGGAGAATCTGGGCGCTCTCTCCATAAGGAGAATCTGGGCGCGCTCTCTCTCCATGAGGAGAATCTGGGCACTCTCTCTCTCTCTCCATGAGGAGAATCTGGGCGCTCTCTCCATAAGGAGAATCTGGGCGCGCTCTCTCTCCATGAGGAGAATCTGGGCACTCTCTCTCTCTCCATGAGGAGAATCTGGGCGCTCTCTCCATAAGGAGAATCTGGGCGCGCTCTCTCTCCATGAGGAGAATCTGGGCACTCTCTCTCTGTCCATGAGGAGAATCTGGGCGCTCTCTCTCTCCATGAGGAGAATCTGGGAGCTCTCTCTCTATGCGGAGAATCTGGGCTCTCTCGCTCTTTGTGGAGAATCTGGGCACTCTATCTCTCTATGCGGAGAATCGGGGCACTCTCTCTATGAGGAGAATCGGGGAGCTCTCTCTCCATGAGGAGAATCTGGGCACTCTCTCTCCATGAGGAGAATCTGGGCACTCTCTCTCTGTCCATGAGGAGAATCTGGGCGCTCTCTCTCTGTCCATGAGGAGAATCTGGACGCTCTCTCTCCATGAGGAGAATCTGGGCGCTCTCTCTCTCCATGAGGAGAATCTGGGCACTCTCTCTCCATAAGGAGAATCTGGGCGCTCTCTCTCCATGAGGAGAATCTGGGCACTCTCTGTCCATGAGGAGAATCTGGGCGCTCGCTCTCTCCATGAGGAGAATCTGGGCGCTCTCTCTCTCCATGAGGAGAATCTGGGAGCTCTCTCTCTCCATGAGGAGAATCTGGGCACTCTCTCTCTGTCCATGAGGATAATCTGGGCTCTCTCTCTCCATGAGGAGAATCTGGGCGCTCTCTCCATAAGGAGAATCTGGGCGCTCTCTCTCTCCATGAGGAGAATCTGGAAGCTCTCTCTCTCCATGAAGATAATCTGGGCGCTCTCTCTGTCCATGAGGAGAATCTGGGAGCGCTCTCTGTCCATGAAGAGAATCTGGGCGCTCTCTCTGTCCATGAATAGAATCTGGAGCTCTCTCTGTCCATGAATAGAATCTGGGCTCTCTCTCTCCATGAAGAGAATCTGGGCGCTCTCTCTGTCCATGAGGAGAATCTGGGAGCTCTCTCTGTCCATGAGGAGAATCTGGGCGCTCTCTCCATGAGGAGAATCTGGGAGCTCTCTCTCTCCATGAAGAGAATCTGGGCTCTCTCTCACTCCATGAGAGAATCTGGGCGCTCTCTCGTCCATGAGGAGAATCGGGGCGCTCTCTCTCCATGAATAGAATCTGGGCGCTCTCTCACTCCATGAGGAGAATCTGGGCGCTCTCTCACTCCATGAATAGAATCTGGGCGCTCTCTCACTCCATGAAGAGAATCTGGGCGCTCTCTCGGTCCATGAGGAGAATCTGGGCGCTCTCTCTCTTCATGAGGAGAATCTGGGCGCTCTCTCTCTCCATGAAGAGAATCTGGGCGCTCTCTCTCCATGAAGAGAATCTGGGTGCTCTCTCTGTCCATGAGGAGAATCTGGGAGCTCTCTCTGTCCATGAGGAGAATCTGGGAGCTCTCTCTCTCCATGAGGAGAATCTTGGTGCTCTCTCACTCCATGAGGAGAATCTGGGCGCTCTCTCTCTCCATGAGGAGAATCTGGGCGCTCTCTCACTGTCCATGAATAGAATCTGGGAGCTCTCTCTCTGTCCATGAGGAGAATCTGGGCGCTCTGTCTCCATGAGGAGAATCTGGGTGCTCTCTCCATGAGGAGAATCTGGGCGCTCTCTCCATGAAGATAATCTGGGTGCTCTCTCACACCATGAGGAGAATCTGGGCACTCTCTCTCTGTCCATGAGGAGAATCTGGGCGCTCTCTCTCTCCATGAGGAGAATCTGGAAGCTCTCTCTCTCCATGAGGAGAATCTGGGCACTCTCTCTCCATGAGGAGAATCTGGGCGCTCTCTCTCTCCATGAGGAGAATCTGGCGCTCTCTCTCTATACGGAGAATCTGGGTAATCTCTCTCCATGAAGAGAATCTGGGCGCTCTCTCTCTCCATGAAGAGAATCTGGGCGCTCTCTCTCCATGAGGAGAATCTGGGCGCTCTCTCTCTCCATGAAGAGAATCTGGGCGCTCTCTCTCTCCATGAAGAGAATCTGGGCGCTCTCTCTCCATGAAGAGAATCTGGGCGCTCTCTCTCCATGAAGAGAATCTGGGCGCTCTCTCTCTCCATGAAGAGAATCTGGGCGCTCTCTCTGTCCATGAATAGAATCTGGGCGCTCTCTCTCCATGAAGAGAATCTGGGCGCTCTCTCTCTCCATGAAGAGAATCTGGGCGCTCTCTCTGTCCATGAATAGAATCTGGGCGCTCTCTCTGTCCATGAATAGAATCTGGGCGCTCTCTCTGTCCATGAATAGAATCTGGGCGCTCTCTCTCTCCATGAAGAGAATCTGGGCGCTCTCTCTGTCCATGAATAGAAACTGGGCGCTCTCTCTCCATGAATAGAATCTGGGCGCTCTCTCTGTCCATGAATAGAATCTGTGCGCTCTCTCTCTCCATGAATAGAATCTGTGCGCTCTCTCTCTCCATGAATAGAATCTGGGCGCTCTCTCTGTCCATGACTAGAATCTGGGCGCTCTCTCTGTCCATGACTAGAATCTGGGCGCTCTCTCTGTCCATGAATAGAATCTGGGAGCTCTCTCTCTCCATGAGGAGAATCTGGGCGCTCTCTCTGTCCATGAATAGAATCTGGGCGCTCTCTCTGTCCATGAATAGAATCTGGGCGCTCTCTCTGTCCATGAATAGAATCTGGGAGCTCTCTCTGTCCATGACTAGAATCTGGGCGCTCTCTCTGTCCATGACTAGAATCTGGGCGCTCTCTCTGTCCATGAATAGAATCTGGGCGCTCTCTCTCCATGAAGAGAATCTGGGCGCTCTCTCTGTCCATGAATAGAATCTGGGCGCTCTCTCTGTCCATGAATAGAATCTGGGCGCTCTCTCTGTCCATGAATAGAATCTGGGCGCTCTCTCTCTCCATGAAGAGAATCTGGGCGCTCTCTCTGTCCATGAATAGAAACTGTGCGCTCTCTCTCCATGAATAGAATCTGGGCGCTCTCTCTGTCCATGAATAGAATCTGGGCGCTCTCTCTGTCCATGAATAGAAACTGTGCGCTCTCTCTGTCCATGAATAGAATCTGTGCGCTCTCTCTGTCCATGAATAGAATCTGTGCGCTCTCTCTCTCCATGAATAGAATCTGGGCGCTCTCTCTGTCCATGACTAGAATCTGTGCGCTCTCTCTGTCCATGAATAGAATCTGGGAGCTCTCTCTGTCCATGACTAGAATCTGGGCGCTCTCTCTGTCCATGACTAGAATCTGGGCGCTCTCTCTGTCCATGAATAGAATCTGGGCGCTCTCTCTGTCCATGAATAGAATCTGGGCGCTCTCTCTGTCCATGAATAGAATCTGGGAGCTCTCTCTCTCCATGAGGAGAATCTGGGAGCTCTCTCTCTGTCCATGAATAGAATCTGGGCGCTCTCTCTGTCCATGACTAGAATCTGGGCGCTCTCTCTGTCCATGAATAGAATCTGGGAGCTCTCTCTCTCCATGAGGAGAATCTGGGAGCTCTCTCTCTGTCCATGAGGAGAATCTGGGCGCTCTCTCTGTCCATGAATAGAATCTGGGCGCTCTCTCTGTCCATGACTAGAATCTGGGCGCTCTCTCTGACCATGAATAGAATCTGGGCGCTCTCTCTGTCCATGAGGAGAATCTGGGAGCTCTCTCTCTGTCCATGAGGAGAATCTGGGCGCTCTCTCTGTCCATGAATAGAATCTGGGCACTCTCTCTCTGTCCATGAGGAGAATCTGGGAGCTCTCTCTCTGTCCATGAGGAGAATCTGGGAGCTCTCTCTCTGTCCATGAGGAGAATCTGGGAGCTCTCTCTCTGTCCATGAGGAGAATCTGGGTGCTCTCTCTGTCCATGAGGAGAATCTGGGCGCTCTCTCTGTCCATGAATAGAATCTGGGCGCTCTCTCTCTGTCCATGAATAGAATCTGGGCGCTCTCTCACTGTCCATGAATAGAATCTGGGAGCTCTCTCTCTGTCCATGAATAGAATCTGGGAGCTCTCTCTGTCCATGAATAGAATCTGGGAGCTCTCTCTCTGTCCATGAATAGAATCTGGGAGCTCTCTCTGTCCATGAATAGAATCTGGGCGCTCTCTCTGTCCATGAATAGAATCTGGGCGCTCTCTCTGTCCATGAATAGAATCTGGGCGCTCTCTCTGTCCATGAATAGAATCTGGGCGCTCTCTCTGTCCATGAATAGAATCTGGGCGCTCTCTCTGTCCATGAATAGAATCTGGGAGCTCTCTCTGTCCATGAATAGAATCTGGGCGCTCTCTCTGTCCATGAATAGAATCTGGGAGCTCTCTCTCTGTCCATGAATAGAATCTGGGAGCTCTCTCTCTGTCCATTAATAGAATCTGGGAGCTCTCTCTCTGTCCATGAATAGAATCTGGGAGCTCTCTCTGTCCATGAATAGAATCTGGGCGCTCTCTCTGTCCATGAATAGAATCTGGGCGCTCTCTCTGTCCATGAATAGAATCTGGGAGCTCTCTCTGTCCATGACTAGAATCTGGGCGCTCTCTCTGTCCATGAATAGAATCTGGGCGCTCTCTCTGTCCATGAATAGAATCTGGGAGCTCTCTCTGTCCATGACTAGAATCTGGGCGCTCTCTCTGTCCATGACTAGAATCTGGGCGCTCTCTCTGTCCATGAATAGAATCTGGGAGCTCTCTCTCTCCATGAGGAGAATCTGGGAGCTCTCTCTCTGTCCATGAGGAGAATCTGGGCGCTCTCTCTGTCCATGAATAGAATCTGGGCGCTCTCTCACTGTCCATGAATAGAATCTGGGCGCTCTCTCTGTCCATGAATAGAATCTGGGAGCTCTCTCTCTGTCCATTAATAGAATCTGGGAGCTCTCTCTCTGTCCATGAGGAGAATCTGGGCGCTCTCTCTGTCCATGAATAGAATCTGGGCGCTCTCTCTGTCCATGAAGAGAATCTGGGCGCTCTCTCTGTCCATGAATAGAATCTGGGAGCTCTCTCTGTCCATGAATAGAATCTGGGCTCTCTCTCTCCATGAAGAGAATCTGGGCGCTCTCTCTGTCCATGAGGAGAATCTGGGAGCTCTCTCTGTCCATGAGGAGAATCTGGGCGCTCTCTCCATGAGGAGAATCTGGGAGCTCTCTCTCTCCATGAAGAGAATCTGGGCTCTCTCTCACTCCATGAAGAGAATCTGGGCGCTCTCTCGGTCCATGAGGAGAATCGGGCTCTCTCTCACTCCATGAATAGAATCTGGGCGCTCTCTCACTCCATGAGGAGAATCTGGGCGCTCTCTCACTCCATGAATAGAATCTGGGCGCTCTCTCACTCCATGAAGAGAATCTGGGCGCTCTCTCGGTCCATGAGGAGAATCTGGGCGCTCTCTCTCTTCATGAGGAGAATCTGGGCGCTCTCTCTCTCCATGAAGAGAATCTGGGCGCTCTCTCTCCATGAAGAGAATCTGGGTGCTCTCTCTGTCCATGAGGAGAATCTGGGAGCTCTCTCTGTCCATGAGGAGAATCTGGGAGCTCTCTCTCTCCATGAGGAGAATCTTGGTGCTCTCTCACTCCATGAGGAGAATCTGGGCGCTCTCTCTCTCCATGAGGAGAATCTTGGCGCTCTCTCCATGAGGAGAATCTGGGCGCTCTCTCCATGAAGATAATCTGGGTGCTCTCTCACACCATGAGGAGAATCTGGGCACTCTCTCTCTGTCCATGAGGAGAATCTGGGCGCTCTCTCTCTCCATGAGGAGAATCTGGAAGCTCTCTCTCTCCATGAGGAGAATCTGGGCACTCTCTCTCTCCATGAGGAGAATCTGGGCACTCTCTCTCCATGAGGAGAATCTGGGCGCTCTCTCTCTCCATGAGGAGAATCTGGGCGCTCTCTCTCTATACGGAGAATCTGGGTAATCTCTCTCCATGAAGAAAATCTGGGCGCTCTCTCTCCATGAAGAGAATCTGGGCGCTCTCTCTCCATGAGGAGAATCTGGGCGCTGGCTCTCTCTCCATGAAGCGAATCGGGCGCTCTCTCTCTCCATGAAGAGAATCTGGGCGCTCTCTCTCCATGAAGAGAATCTGGGCGCTCTCTCTCCATGAAGAGAATCTGGGCGCTCTCTCTCTCCATGAAGAGAATCTGGGCGCTCTCTCTGTCCATGAATAGAAACTGGGCGCTCTCTCTCTCCATGAAGAGAATCTGGGCGCTCTCTCTCTCCATGAAGAGAATCTGGGCGCTCTCTCTGTCCATGAATATAATCTGGGCGCTCTCTCTGTCCATGAATAGAATCTGGGCGCTCTCTCTGTCCATGAATAGAATCTGGGCGCTCTCTCTCTCCATGAAGAGAATCTGGGCGCTCTCTCTGTCCATGAATAGATACTGGGCGCTCTCTCTCCATGAATAGAATCTGGGCGCTCTCTCTGTCCATGAATAGAATCTGGGCGCTCTCTCTGTCCATGAATAGAAACTGTGCGCTCTCTCTGTCCATGAATAGAATCTGTGCGCTCTCTCTGTCCATGAATAGAATCTGTGCGCTCTCTCTCTCCATGAATAGAATCTGGGCGCTCTCTCTGTCCATGACTAGAATCTGGGCGCTCTCTCTGTCCATGACTAGAATCTGGGCGCTCTCTCTGTCCATGAATAGAATCTGGGAGCTCTCTCTCTCCATGAGGAGAATCTGGGCGCTCTCTCTGTCCATGAATAGAATATGGGCGCTCTCTCTGTCCATGAATAGAATCTGTGCGCTCTCTCTGTCCATGAATAGAATGTGGGAGCTCTCTCTGTCCATGACTAGAATCTGGGCGCTCTCTCTGTCCATGACTAGAATCTGTGCGCTCTCTCTGTCCATGAATAGAATCTGTGCGCTCTCTCTCTCGATGAATAGAATCTGGGCGCTCTCTCTGTCCATGACTAGAATCTGGGCGCTCTCTCTGTCCATGACTAGAATCTATGCGCTCTCTCTGTCCATGAATAGAATCTGGGAGCTCTCTCTCCATGAGGAGAATCTGGGCGCTCTCTCTGTCCATGAATAGAATCTGGGCGCTCTCTCTGTCCATGAATAGAATCTGTGCGCTCTCTCTGTCCATGAATAGAATCTGGGAGCTCTCTCTGTCCATGACTAGAATCAGGGCGCTCTCTCTGTCCATGACTAGAATCTGGGCGCTCTCTCTGTCCATGAATAGAATCTGGGCGCTCTCTCTGTCCATGAATAGAATCTGGGAGCTCTCTCTCTCCATGAGGAGAATCTGGGAGCTCTCTCTCTGTCCATGAGGAGAATCTGGGCGCTCTCTCTGTCCATGAATAGAATCTGTGCGCTCTCTCTCTCCATGAATAGAATCTGGGCGCTCTCTCTGTCCATGACTAGAATCTGGGCGCTCAGCTGTCCATGAATAGAATCTGGGAGCTCTCTCTCTCCATGAGGAGAATCTGGGAGCTCTCTCTCTGTCCATGAGGAGAATCTGGGAGCTCTCTCTCTGTCCATGAGGAGAATCTGGGAGCTCTCTCTCTGTCCATGAATAGAATCTGGGCGCTCTCTCTGTCCATGAATAGAATCTGTGCGCTCTCTCTGTCCATGAATAGAATCTGGGAGCTCTCTCTGTCCATGACTAGAATCTGGGCGCTCTCTCTGTCCATGACTAGAATCTGGGCGCTCTCTCTGTCCATGAATAGAATCTGGGCGCTCTCTCTGTCCATGACTAGAATCTGGGAGCTCTCTCTGTCCATGACTAGAATCTGGGCGCTCTCTCTGTCCATGACTAGAATCTGGGCGCTCTCTCTGTCCATGAATAGAATCTGGGAGCTCTCTCTCCATGAAGGAGAAATCTGGGCTCTCTCTGTCCATGAGGAGAATCTGGGCGCTCTCTCTGTCCATGAATAGAATCTGGCGCTCTCTCTGTCCATGAATAGAATCTGGAGCTCTCTCTGTCCATGACTAGAATCTGGGCGCTCTCTCTGTCCATGACTAGAATCTGGCGCTCTCTCTGTCCATGAATAGAATCTGGGCGCTCTCTCTGTCCATGAATAGAATCTGGGAGCTCTCTCTCTCCATGAGGAGAATCTGGGAGCTCTCTCTCTGTCCATGAGGAGAATCTGGCGCTCTCTCTGTCCATGAATAGAATCTGGGCGCTCTCTCTCTCCATGAATAGAATCTGGCGCTCTCTCTGTCCATGAATAGAATCTGGGCGCTCAGCTGTCCATGAATAGAATCTGGGAGCTCTCTCTCATCCATAGAGAGGGACTCTCTCTCTGTCCATGAGGAGAATCTGAGCTCTCTCTCTGTCCATGAGGAGAATCTGGGAGCTCTCTCTCTGTCCATGAGGAGAATCTGGCGCTCTCTCTCCAATGAATCTCTGAGCCTCTGGACATGACCAGACTGGCGCTCTCTCTGTCCATGAATAGAATCTGGGCGCTCTCTCTGTCCATGAATAGAATCTGGGACTCCTCTCTGTCCATGAATATGCTGAGCTCTCTCTGTCCATGACTAGAATCTGGGCGCTCTCTCTGTCCATGACTAGAATCTGGGCGCTCTCTCTGTCCATGAATAGAATCTGGGAGCTCTCTCTCTCCATGAGGAGAATCTGGGAGCTCTCTCTGTCCATGAGGAGAATCTGGGCGCTCTCTCTGTCCATGAATAGAATCTGGGCGCTCTCTCTGTCCATGAATAGAATCTGGGCGCTCTCTCTGTCCATGAGGAAATCTGGGAGCTCTCTCTGTCCATGAGGAGAATCTGGGCGCTCTCTCTGTCCATGAATAGAATCTGGGCGCTCTCTCTCTGTCCATGAGGAGAATCTGGGCGCTCTCTCTCTGTCCATAGGAGAATCTGGGCGCTCTCTCTCGTCCATGAGATAAATCTGGAGCTCTCTCTCTGTCCATGAGAGAATCTGGGCGCTCTCTCTGTCCATGAGGAGAATCTGGGCGCTCTCTCTGTCCATGAATAGAATCTGGGAGCTCTCTCTCTGTCCATGAATAGAATCTGGGAGCTCTCTCTCTGTCCATGAATAGAATCTGGGAGCTCTCTCTCTGTCCATGAATAGAATCTGGGCGCTCTCTCTTCCATGAAGAGAATCTGGCGCTCCTCTCTGTCCATGAAGAGAATCTGGGCGCTCTCTCTGTCCATGAATAGAATCTGGGCGCTCTCTCTGTCCATGAATAGAATCTGGGCGCTCTCTCTGTCCATGAATAGAATCTGGGAGCTCTCTCTCTGTCCATGAGGAGAATCTGGGCGCTCTCTCTGTCCATGATAGAATCTGGGCTCTCTCTCTCCATGAAGAATCTGGGCGCTCTCTCTCTGTCCATGAATAGAATCTGGGCGCTCTCTCTCTGTCCATGAATAGAATCTGGGCGCTCTCTCTGTCCATGAATAGAATCTGGCGCTCTCTCTGTCCATGAATAGAATCTGGCGCTCTCTCTGTCCATGAAGAGAATCTGGGCGCTCTCTCTGTCCATGAATAGAATCTGGGCGCTCTCTCTGTCCATGATAGAATCTGGGCGCTCTCTCTGTCCATGAATAGAATCTGGCGCTCTCTCTCTCCATGAATAGAATCTGGGCGCTCTCTCTGTCCATGAATAGAATCTGGGCGCTCTCTCTGTCCATGAATAGAATCTGGGCGCTCTCTCTGTCCATGAATAGAATCTGGGCGCTCTCTCTGTCCATGAATAGAATCTGTGCGCTCTCTCTGTCCATGAATAGAATCTGTGCGCTCTCTCTCTCCATGAATAGAATCTGTGCGCTCTCTCATTCCATGAATAGAATCTGGGCGCTCTCTCTGTCCATGAATAGAATCTGGGAGCTCTCTCTCCATGAGGAGAATCTGGGAGCTCTCTCTCTGTCCATGAGGAGAATCTGGGAGCTCTCTCTCTGTCCATGAGGAGAATCTGGGCGCTCTCTCTGTCCATGAATAGAATCTGGGAGCTCTCTCTCTCCATGAGGAGAATCTGGGAGCTCTCTCTCTGTCCATGAGGAGAATCTGGGCGCTCTCTCTGTCCATGAATAGAATCTGGGAGCTCTCTCTCTGTCCATGAATAGAATCTGGCGCTCTCTCTCTGTCCATGAATAGAATCTGGGCGCTCTCTCTGTCCATGCAGCAGATCTCGGTGAATGTCACGTTTGTCGTGACCTCTCGCAGCTCATCTCTAGATCCGCTCCCCGCGGTATGTGCGCCACTGCTTACCACCTTTTCTATTTCCCCATAGTAGTTTGCCGGGCCTGCCGGCGGCTCGGGACACACTCGTTCTCGTTGCGTTTTTCACCCTGCGATGCCCCATAAATTTTTAATGCATCTCAGTTTTAAGCCGATATAAAATAAATACAGCCTTTTTAGCCGCGGTCAGAGCGGTGGAAACGTGCAAAGCTCTCCCCCGGGACACCTTTAACACATACGCGATTGTTAAATTTATTGGTTTAACCCCGCGAGTGCTGCGACGAAACCTGAGCGCAAACACACCTTACAAATTATTTACGAGGTTACAATATTAAAAAAGCTACAAACACACACACACACACACACACACTCGCGTTTTCATTCCATGGTGGGAAGTAATTGCCGCAGTGAAAGGCCCCGAGCGAAACACCCGTCCTGTATCCAATTACCTGAACTCACACAGGCACAGCCGGGCCTGGCATTCATCCGTATGGCCTGGCATGTGCTGCCCCGCGTTGCTAATACATGCCACGTCCAAGGATGCTAGACTTGCCGTGCAAGTAACGAGGGTTCCTACCCAAGGGGCAGGTGTGGGCCTGTGGGGCAAATCCATACAAATACCATCAATCCAGACCACTAAACCCCATCCTACACCTCACACTGTGTGTATAGACAGCCCCGTGCACCTCACACTGTGTGTATATACAGCCCCGCTCCTCACACTGTGTGTACAGACAGCCCCGTGCACCTCACACTGTGTGTATAGACAGCCCCGCTCCTCACACTGTGTGTACAGACAGCCCCGCGCACCTCACACTGTGTGTATAGACAGCCCGCTCCTCACACTGTGTGTATAGACAGCCCGCACCTCACACTGTGTGTATAGACAGCCCGCACCTCACACTGTGTATAGACAGATCCGCACCTCACACTGTGTGTATAGACAGCCCGCACCTCACACTGTGTGTATAGACAGCCCGCACCTCACACTGTGTGTATAGACAGATCCGCACCTCACACTGTGTGTATAGACAGCCCCGCACCTCACACTGTGTGTATAGACAGCCCGCACCTCACACTGTGTGTATAGACAGCCCCGTGCACCTCACACTGTGTGTATAGACAGATCCGCACCTCACACTGTGTGTATAGACAGCCCCGCGCACCTCACACTGTGTGTATAGACAGATCCGCACCTCACACTGTGTGTATAGACAGCCCGCACCTCACACTGTGTGTATAGACGGCCCCGCGCACCTCACACTGTGTGTATAGACAGCCCCGTGCACCT
Organism: Leptobrachium leishanense; assembly: GCA_009667805.1. Classification (NCBI taxonomy): domain Eukaryota; kingdom Metazoa; phylum Chordata; class Amphibia; order Anura; family Megophryidae; genus Leptobrachium; species Leptobrachium leishanense. Next base: position 9,092,864 of record CM019064.1, read on the forward strand.
CACACTGTGTGTATAGACAGCCCCGCACCTCACACTGTGTGTATAGACAGCCCCGTGCACCTCACACTGTGTGTATAGACAGCCCCGTGCACCTCACACTGTGTGTATAGACAGCCCGCACCTCACACTGTGTGTATAGACAGCCCCGTGCACCTCACACTGTGTGTGTATACAGCCCCGCACACCTCACACTGTGTGTATAGACAGCCCCGCGCACCTCACACTGTGTGTATAGACAGCCCCGTGCACCTCACACTGTGTGTATAGACAGCCCCGCACCTCACACTGTGTGTATAGACAGCCCCGCGCACCTCACACTGTGTGTATAGACAGCCCCGTGCACCTCACACTGTGTGTATAGACAGCCCCGTGCACCTCACACTGTGTGTATAGACAGCCCCGTGCACCTCACACTGTGTGTGTATACAGCTCCGCGCACCTCACACTGTGTGTATAGACAGCCCCGCGCACCTCACACTGTGTGTATAGACAACACCGCACCTCACACTGTGTATAGACAGCCCCGCTCACCTCACACTGTGTGTATAGACAGCCCCGTGCACCTCACACTGTGTGTATAGACAGCACCGCACCTCACACTGTGTGTATAGACAGCCCCGCGCACCTCACACTGTGTGTATAGACAGCCCGCACCTCACACTGTGTGTATAGACAGCCCCGCGCACCTCACACTGTGTGTATAGACAGCCCGCACCTCACACTGTGTGTATAGACAGCCCCGCGCACCTCACACTGTGTGTATAGACAGCCCCGCGCACCTCACACTGTGTGTATAGACAGCCCGCACCTCACACTGTGTGTATAGACAGCCCGCACCTCACACTGTGTGTATAGACAGCCCGCACCTCACACTGTGTGTATAGACAGCCCGCACCTCACACTGTGTGTATGGATGGTCTCATAGTAACTCTTAGATTTCTCCGTGCTGTCAGGACTCTTGCCTTCTCTTTGTACAGTCCTGTTAATGAGCAGGTCACTGTGTATTTCTGTCGCCGTGTTGTTATTTGCCGCCTCGTTTTATTTATCAGATCAGCGGTGGTTGGGGGTGAGCATCGTTCCTGATTTCTTGACCGTATAATTCTGCCTTTTTGGGTCCATTCTAGTGATTCTCCTTGCGGTACCTGTAACATGCCGCTGGTTCTGGTGAGCTCGGGGATGAAGTTAGATGTCTGTGTATGGAGCTTGCGCCTCGGGGTTGGATCCCGGCAGTCACTTTAGAATGGTTGCAGACTGGCATGAGTCTTGGCATCGTCAGCCCTGAGGTGGTGACCTGGCACAGCCTGGGTAGCTCAGCTGACCCCGGGCAGATCATGGTTACCATGTGTGGAAGGTGTCCCACAGGAGCGCGGTCTGGACAGAGACCAGGAGAGGCTTTATGCTGCTCGGCATTAGCTGGGGGAGATTCTCGTGATGACATCCTGGATTGCGCTCATCAATCATCTCTCCGGACCGGACACATCTCTGGCACCGCACGCACTTTATACGTTTCTTTACTTCAGTTTATTTTTTGCTGAATAATAAGATCTTTGATAAATAAAAGCCGTTTAATCCGCAATGTCAGTGCTTTGTGCTCTGTGGCCTGATACACGCCTCTGCCCTTATATCAACCGTGTTCTGCATGACATGGGCCTCTATGCTCCATGATACATACCTGCCCAAGTGTGTGTTCTCCATGTGTTCTGTACATTGAGATATGTGTCTGTTTGTTCAATCTGCATGTTCTGTGCTCCATGACATGTGTCTGTGCTCACTGTATGACATATGCCTGTCCAAGTCTGTGCTTTCTGTATGTTCTGTGACCTGCATATTTCTCTGCTTTCTGTATGTTCTGTGACCTGTGTATGTCTGTGCTTTCTGTATGTTCTGTGACCTGTGTATGTCTGTGCTTTCTGTATGTTCTGTGACCCGTGTATGTCTGTGCTTTCTGTATGTTCTGTGAGCTGTGTATGTCTGTGCTTTCTGTATGTTCTGTGAGCTGTGTATGTCTGTGCTTTCTGTATGTTCTGTGACCCGTGTAGGTCTGTGCTTTCTGTATGTTCTGTGAGCTGTGTATGTCTGTGCTTTCTGTATGTTCTGTGACCCGTGTCTGTCTGTGCTTTCTGTATGTTCTGTGACCCGTGTAGGTCTGTGCTTTCTGTATGTTCTGTGAGCTGTGTATGTCTGTGCTTTCTGTATGTTCTGTGACCCGTGTATGTCTGTGCTCTCTGTATGTTATGTGACCCGTGTATGTCTGTGCTTTCTGTATGTTCTGTGACCCGTGTATGTCTGTGCTTTCTGTATGTTCTGTGACCTGTGTATGTCTGTGCTCTCCATGTATGCTGTACCCTCTGACATGTATATGTGTATGTCCATGTCTGTGTTTTCTGATCCATGACATTTGTCTGAGCGCGCCGTGTGTTGTGTGTTGTGTATCTGCCCATTTATGTGATCTTGTTGTGTTCTGTTATTCTCATAGTTGCTGATTTTATTACGTGGTCCTGGGACAGTTCACACATTCTGCATGGGACAGCCGTGGTTTTATGTGTTTCAATGAGGTGTAGAAGTGGGTGTTGGTGAATGTACTATATACGGAGCCTCGTCCCACCTCACAGTAGGTGCTTCTATGTCCGGCTGTCAAAGGGCTGCAGCATAATCTACATGATTATGAAGTATGTTTCAATACCTTGAAGCAGTGAGGTCCACATGACCCTACTTAATCTCTTTCTGGTAACATATATAAAACATGACCAAGACATTAAACATGGCCAAATGGACCCCACCACTTCCTCCAAGACATTAACATGGCCAAATGGACCCCACCACTTCCTCCAAGACATTAAACATGGCCAAATGGACCCCACCACTTCCTCCAAGACATTAAACATGGCCAAATGGACCCCACCACTTCCTGAAGACATTAAACATGGCCATATGGACCCCACCACTTCCTCAAGACATTAAACATGGCCAAATGGACCCCACCACTTCCTGAAGACATTAAACCGAGTCATGCAGACCTCATCACCATTTCCAATAAGATAAACTAGTTTTTATTCCTCTAAAGATAAAATAAATACATGGTAAAAGAATGAAATATGGGGTAATACACTAAAACGTGTTTCGCGGATCACAGCCGCTTCCTTAGTGTGACTGACTGAGGAAGCGGCTGTGATCCGCAAAACGCGTTTTAATGTATTACCCCTTTTTATTTCATTCTTTTACCATGTATTTTATCTTTAAAAGGAATAAAAACGTTTAAAAACCAGCAGGTGAACGTTTTTTGCCTCTCTTCACTGCGGCTAAGGCACAGTCCCTGTTGCAATATGTTCTAGGGGGACAGCTCTTCACAGAAGAATTTGTCTAATTCATCCACCACAGATGAGCATTGCATCTCCTGCTGCAGAGCGAAATTACAGATTCAGGACTCCTTGCCGTGAGTTGCGGAAATCTGGCGTTCCCACATAAGCCGCCAGCTGCCTTCAAATCCGGTGTCTGACGTGAGACACCATTCCATTTGTGTAGGTAAAGCACACATGACAAATGTTTCAGCAGTGAAAGTGACGTCCACATAACCCAATTCAATGTATCGGCGATGGAGGTGAGGTCCGCATAACCCAAATCAATGTATCGGCGGTGGAGGTGAGGTCCACATAACCAAATTAAATGTATGGTGGTAGAGATGAGGTCCACATAACCCAATTAAATGTATCGGCGGTGGAGGTGCGGTCCACATAACCTAATTCAATGTATCGTGGTGGATGTGAGGTCCACATAACCCAATTCAATGTATCAGCGATGGAGGTGAGGTCCACATAACCCAATTCAATGTAGCGGCGCTGGAGGTGAGGTCCACATAACCCAGTTCAATGTAGCGGCGATGGAGGTGAGGTCCACATAACCCAATTCAATGTATCGGCGGTGGAGGTGAGGTCCACATAACTTGATTCAATGTAGTGGAGGTGAGGTCCACATAACTTGATTCAATGTAGCGGCGGTGGAGGTGAGGTCCACATAACTTGATTCAATGTAGCGGCGGTGGAGGTGAGGTCCACATACCCTGATTCAATGTAGCGGCGGTGGAGGTGAGGTCCACATAACCTGATTCAATGTAGCGGCGGTGGAGGTGAGGTCCACATAACCTGATTCAATGTAGCGGCGCTGGAGGTGAGGTCCACATAACCCAATTCAATGTAGCGGTGATGGAGGTGAGGTCCACATAACCCAATTCAATGTATCGGCGGTGGAGGTGAGGTCCACATAACCCAATTCAATGTATCGGCGGTGGAGGTGAGGTCCACATAACCAAATTAAATGTATGGTGGTAGAGATGAGGTCCACATAACCCAATTAAATGTATCGGCGGTGGAGGTGCGGTCCACATAACCTAATTCAATGTATCGTGGTGGATGTGAGGTCCACATAACCCAATTCAATGTATCAGCGATGGAGGTGAGGTCCACATAACCCAATTCAATGTAGCGGCGCTGGAGGTGAGGTCCACATAACCCAGTTCAATGTAGCGGCGATGGAGGTGAGGTCCACATAACCCAATTCAATGTATCGGCGGTGGAGGTGAGGTCCACATAACTTGATTCAATGTAGTGGAGGTGAGGTCCACATAACTTGATTCAATGTAGCGGCGGTGGAGGTGAGGTCCACATAACTTGATTCAATGTAGCGGCGGTGGAGGTGAGGTCCACATACCCTGATTCAATGTAGCGGCGGTGGAGGTGAGGTCCACATAACCTGATTCAATGTAGCGGCGGTGGAGGTGAGGTCCACATAACCTGATTCAATGTAGCGGCGCTGGAGGTGAGGTCCACATAACCCAATTCAATGTAGCGGTGATGGAGGTGAGGTCCACATAACCCAATTCAATGTATCGGCGGTGGAGGTGAGGTCCACATAACCCAATTCAATGTAGCGGCGGTGTTGGTGAGGTCCACATAACCCAATTCAATGTGGTGGAGGTGAGGTCCACATAACCTGATCTAATGTATCGGCGGTGGAGGTGCGGTTCACATAACCCAATTCAATGTAGCGGCGGTGGAGGCAGTGGTGTATTTAGGTTTTGTGCTGCCCTAGGCCTGACTAAACTCGTGCACCCCCTAATTTAAATTTGAGGCACCCCTTCCTGTCAAGGGCACACCTCTTCCTGGTTAATCCCCACCCTTCCTTTAAGCTCCACCTTTTCCTCTTAGAGCTCCGCCTTTTCCTCTCTTTATATTAAAAGTGGATACCAAGTGCCTACTTGTATATTTTGTATACCATTTGAGATAAATAAAATTATGAAATGTTTAAATTCAAGCATTTTTACAAAGAACAGCCATGCATGTCAAGTATACTGGATCACAGACGCTCTAATTGGTTGAACAATAAAATCCACAGAAACGTGCACTGCATATGAGTGTATCACAGAGCTGCACAGCAATAAAAAAACAGAAATGGGCACTGTGTATGAGCATATCAGAACTGCACAGCAATAAAACTCACAGTAATATGCAGTGTGTATCACAGAATCCACAGCAATAAAACTCCCAGCAATGCAATGTGTGGTGTGTATGTGTGATGTGCATCAGAATCCACTGCAATAAGACTCCCAGCAAACCGAGTGAATATGAGCACACAGCAATTATTTATTCTATATTTACTGGCCTCCGTCCGCGGTAGGGCTGTGTGCAGAGTCAGCAGGGACTGTGTACGGACTCAGCAGGAGGTCCCTCCAGGCCACGTTAGGATCGCAGCTGTGCCTGTGCGTGGAGCAATCTTGTCAGCAGTGGGGTGCCACTGCCAGAGGGTGCACCGTGGCTTTGATTCTCTTCCCGGTGGGTGTTCAGTCCAGAATAGAGTGAGAGTCTGTGTTAACGAAAGGGCGGGCAGCTGCGTGCATGTCACGCGGTTCAGCCAGTAAGGTGGTACTGAGACTCCGTACCACCTGACTGGCCGGACCACGTGACCTACACGCATGCAGCCTCACCAGGAGCCAGGCAGCTCAATGACAAATTTCTATCACTGCAGTGCTAGTTAAGGAAAGGTCCACTTTAAACAGCAGTAAGCAGACAGGGCTTCATATTCTGCTGATACCCCCCCCCCTTTACCTGCCATTTACTGTCATCTTCTCTCTCTGCACACAAATCACATCCCCCTCCCCTCTCATAGAGCTGCTGTGGGGCAGGGGAGGAGCTATGGAGGGAGGAGAGGGGATTTTTATTCTATTAAATTCTATTCCGTATGCAAACGCCCTGCTCCGCTGCTCGTTGTTTGAGAACACCACTCAAAGCTGACACACAGTGACAGTAACACCTCCTAGTACCCCCTAATGACACCCAAATAATCACTGGTACCTGGGGCGGCCCGCCCTCCGCCACTCCCCTAAGTACACCACTGCTCTGTGATCTGCTCACACACAAGTTTGGCGAACTGCCAGCAAGTATGGTGCTGTTTGAAGGCAGTGCAAATCCCCATAGAGAAGTAATGGTTAATCTATTCAGAGAACACCAAACAGCAGAGAAATGACAGTGAAATGCCCTGATGTTCGGTGGTTTCAATCAGCAGGTATATTCAGGCGAACCCCATAGGTTTCAATGTTAAAAATATTCCCGTTTTTATGCATTATCTAATAAACCATTTATTATTTTAATCTGCAGTAAAAGTCTTTATTGATTCTTTTTTTTAGTACCTTTTAGTAATTTTTCAGCAAAATTTCCCCCCCCCTTTTTTTAATAGCAGTTTTTCTTTTTTCTGTAACAGAACTTTTTATTATCAATCATAGAATCTTATATGTAAATTCCAGACATTTTCGTTCAGTAGTTCTTTTGAAAACAGCAGGCCACGGGTTTGCGGTGGCAGCATTCAGCGGCCGATTCCATGCACTTTGGGGACCCTGCGGTGAATGGTGAATTCACTGCAGGATGGGGAAATTTTAATCCCCGAAGTGCAGGGAACTACAGAACACCAAAATAGTTGGTGTCATTTCGGTGCTCTGTGAGTAACCCATTTAGTGGTGAGGCTTTTTGTTGCCCCCTGGAAAGTGAAAGCCTAGGCCTGCCTACCCAGGACATACTTGAAAATTAGTGAAATCTCAATGTATCCTTCCTGGCAAAATACTTTGCAAAAGTAAAAGAAAAAAAAATATATATATCTTTTTAGGGGTGGAGCCACCAGTGCGGGCCGCCGCCCCCTTGAAAGTGCCGCCCTAGGCCTAGGCCTTATTCGCCTAGGCCAAAATACCCCACTGGGTGGAGGTGAGGTCCACATAACCCAATTCAATGTATCGGCGGTGGAGGTGAGGTCCACATAACCTGATTCAATGTATCGGCGGTGGAGGTGAAGTCCACATAAACCAATTCAATGTATCGGCGGTGGAAGTGAGGTCCACATAACCTGATTCAATGTATCAGCGGTGGAGATGAGGTCCACATAACCTGATTCAATGTATCGGCGATGGAGGTGAGGTCCACATAACCCAATTCAATGTATCGACGGTGGAAGTGAGGTCCACATAACCTGATTCAATGTATCAGAGGTGGAGTACATGTAACCCTGTTTATTGTTTCAGTTAGAGAGGAGTTGCACATTGACCCTCTTTCATGACTCTATGGAGCTGAAGTCCACATGACAATGTTTAATATCTTGATGGAGTTGGTGAGGTCCCAGTGATCCTGTTTGATGTTGCCTTGGAGGTGAGAGCCACATGTGTAATATCATGGTGGTGGCAAAATTCTCATAACTCTGAATGTTTCGTTAGTGGAGGTGAGATCCAAATAACTCTCTTTATCTTTTTGATGGGGGTGTGAGGGTCACATGACACTGTTTATATTTTGATGGTGGACGTGAGGGTCACATGACACAGTTCATTGTCTCCATGCACTGTTAAAATATCTTTAGCAGCCCTGAGGAGAGGAGTGTTGGTTTGTGTTGTGCAGTTGGGGAGCGGTTACTCTGTGTGGTTGGGGAGCAGTTACTCTGTGCGGTTGGGGAGCGGTTACTCTGTGTGGTTGGGAAGTGGTTACTCTGTGCGATTGGGGAGAGGTTACTCTGTGCGGTTGGGGAGAAGTTACTCTGTGCAGTTGGGGAGAGGTTACTCTGTGCGGTTGGGGAGAAGTTACTCTGTGCGGTTGGGGAGAGGTTACTCTGTGCGGTTGGGGAGAAGTTACTCTGTGCAGTTGGGGAGAGGTTACTCTGTGCGGTCGGGGAGAGGTTACTCTGTGCGGTTGGGGAGAGGTTACTCTGTGCGGTCGGGGAGAGGTTACTCTGTGCGCTTAGGGAGCGATTACTCTGTGCGGTTGGGAGAGGTTACTCTGTGCGCTTAGGGAGAGGTTACTCTGTGCGGTTGGGGAGAAGTTACTCTGTGCGGTTGGGGAGAGGTTACTCTGTGCGGTGGGGAGAGAAGTTACTCTGTGCAGTTGGGGAGAGGTTACTCTGTGCGGTCGGGGAGCGGTTACTCTGTGCGGTTGGGGAGAGGTTACTTTGTGCGCTTGGGGAGAGGTTACTCTGTGCGCTTGGGGAGAGGTTACTCTGTGCGCTTAGGGAGCGGTTACTCTGTGCGGTTGGGGAAAGGTTACTCTGTGCGCTTGGGGAGAGGTTACTCTGTGCGGTTGGGGAGAGGTTACTCTGTGCGGTTGGGGAGAGGTTACTCTGTGCGGTCGGGGAGAGGTTACTCTGTGCGGTTGGGGAGAGGTTACTCTGTGCGCTTGGAGAGGTTACTTTGTGCGCTTGGGGAGAGGTTACCCTGTGCGCTTAGGGAGCGGTTACTCTGTACGCTTGGGGAGCGGTAACTCTGTGCGGTCAGGAAGAGGTTACTCTGTGCGGTTGGAGAGGTTACTCTTTGTGGTTGGGGAGAGGTTACTCTGTGCGCTTGGGAGAGGTTACTCTGTGCGCTTGGGGGAGGTTACTCTGTGCGCTTGGGAGCAGTTACTCTGTGCGGTCAGGAAGAGGTTACTCTGTGCGGTTGGGGAGAGGTTACTCTGTGCGGTCGGGGAGCGGTTACTCTGTGCGGTCGGGGAGCGGTTACTCTGTGCGGTCGGGGAGAGGTTACTCTGTGCGGTCGGGGAGCGGTTACTCTGTGCGGTCGGGAAGAGGTTACTCTGTGCGGTTGGGGAGAGGTTACTCTGTGCGGTCGGGGAGAGGTTACTCTGTGCGGTTGGGGAGAGGTTACTTTGTGCGGTCGGGGAGCGGTTACTCTGTGCGGTCGGGAAGAGGTTACTCTGTGCGGTTGGGGAGAGGTTACTCTGTGCGGTTGGGGAGAGGTTACTCTGCGGTTGGGGAGAGGTTACTCTGTGCGGTTGGGGAGAGGTTACTCTGTGCGGTTGGGGAGAGGTTACTCTGTGCGGTTGGGGAGAGGTTACTCTGCGGTTGGGGAGAGGTTACTCTGTGCGGTTGGGGAGAGGTTACTCTGTGCGGTTGGGGAGAGGTTACTCTGTGCGCTTAGGGAGCGGTTACTCTGTGCGGTCGGGGAGAGGTTACTCTGTGCGGTTGGGGAGCGGTTACTCTGTGCGATCGGGGAGAGGTTACTCTGTGCGATCGGGGAGCGGTTACTCTCTGCGGTCGGGGAGCAGGTAGGCTAGGGTCAGACTAGCGCACTTTAAACGTGCGTTCTGGCGCACTTATTTACGGCCGCACTAGCAGCAAATGACGGGCAATGACGGCCAATATACGAAGTACAGTCGCACGAAAGTCCGGCCGTGCAACGCAAGTGGCAAACGAACGCATTTTGTCGAGAACGTGAAACCGCTAGTACGGACGTATAGAGTGCGCTGCTGCCGCATAGCGGCGTGTGTGCGTGATTAGGAGACGTCAGACGCTGCTAATGTCCGGCCAACATAACGTCCAGACGCAAAAAGTGTTTTATTGATGATCCGTACAAAATCACGAACGCAAATGCGCATCGTATGACCGCTATCGCGTACTCCGTGAAAAAATGCGTCCATTCGTTCGAATGCAGTTTTTCACAGACAACGCGAAAATGCGTTCGTCTGACCCTAGCCTTACTCTGTGCGGTCGGGGAGAGGTTACTCTGTGTGGTTGGGGAGAGGTTACTATGTGCGGTCGGGGAGAGGTTACTCTGTGCGGTCGGGGAGAGGTTACTCTGTGTGGTTGGGGAGAGGTTACTCTGTGTGGTTGGGGAGCGGTTACTCTGTGCGGTTGGGGAGATGTTACTCTTTGCTGTTGGGGAGAGGTTACTCTGTGCGGTTGGGGAGAGGTTACTCTGTGTGGTTGGGGAGCGGTTACTCTGTGCGGTTGGGGAGAGGTTACTCTGTGTGGTTGGGGAGCGGTTACTCTGTGCGGTTGGGGAGAGGTTACTCTGTGCGGTTGGGGAGAGGTTACTCTTTGCTGTTGGGGAGAGGTTACTCTGTGTGGTTGGGAGAGGTTACTCTGTGCGGTTGGGGAGAGGTTACTCTGTGCGGTGGGGAGCGGTTACTCTGTGCGGTTGGGGAGAGGTTACTCTTTGCTGTTGGGGAGAGGTTTACTCTGTGTGGTTGGGGAGAGGTTACTCTGTGCGGTTGGGGAGCGGTTACTCTGTGCGGTTGGGGAGAGGTTACTCTTTGCTGTTGGGGAGAGGTTACTCTGTGCGGTTGGGGAGAGGTTACTCTGTGCGGTTGGGGAGCGGTTACTCTGTGCGGTTGGGGAGAGGTTACTCTTTGCTGTTGGGGAGAGGTTACTCTGTGTGGTTGGGGAGAGGTTACTCTGTGCGGTTGGGGAGAGGTTACTCTGTGCGGTTGGGGAGAGGTTACTCTGTGTGGTTGGGGAGAGGTTACTCTTTGCTGTTGGGGAGAGGTTACTCTGTGTGGTTGGGGAGAGGTTACTCTGTGCGGGAGAGGTTACTCTGTGTGGTTGGGGAGAGGTACTCTGTGTGGTTGGGGAGAGGTTACTCTGTGTGGTTGGGGAGAGGTTACTCTGTGCGGTCGGGGAGCGGTTACTCTGTGCAGTTGGGGAGCGGTTACTTTGTGCGCTTGAGGAGCGTTTACACCGTGCCGTTGAGGAGCGGTCACTCTGGGTGCTGCTTCCTTCAGGATCCTGCCCGTTTCGGAGACTTCGAGCAAAGCAGACACTTCAAGCAGATTAGTGTCAGCCTCCTGACCACCGGCTGAAAGATGGGCTGTTAAATGCTGTCTGCAGGTTTACTGTATGAAGGCCCTGATTACACACGCTGAGACATCACTCGGCAGGCCTGGCGGAAGCAGCCCTGGGGGAACCGCCACGGCAAACCTCAGGTAATTACAACTGCATACTGTGTCCCTCGCTGACACTCTGCTGTGTCTGTAAAGGGTAAGTAAACACGGCAGCAACAGCCGCCTCCACCACATCGAACACAGTATCTAACTGGCGTGTTTACTGCAACACACTATCGGAAAACAAAGGTCTCAGCACACGTGTCACCTGTACCTCCTGTGCAATATTATAAGGCTCGGCACACGTGTTCCCTATACCTCCTGTGCAGTATTATAATGCTCCGGCACACGTGTCACCTGTACCTCCTGTGCAGTATTATAAGGCTTCGGCACACGTGTCCCCTATACCTCCCTGTGCAATATTATAAGGCTCCGGCACACGTGTCCCCTATACCTCCTGTGCAGTATTATAAGGCTTCGGCACACGTGTCCCCTATACCTCCCTGTGCAATATTATAAGGCTCCGGCACACGTGTCCCCTATACCTCCCTGTGCAGTATTATAAGGCTTCGGCACACGTGTCCCCTATACCTCCCTGTGCAATATTATAAGGCTCCGGCACACGTGTCCCCTATACCTCCCTGTGCAGTATCAGCTCAACTGAGTGATCACATCTGGCATCTACTGTTCCACACAGAGGAAGTCCATGAGATTGCTCCTGCTGCACACTGAGATATTCCATGAGATTGCTCCTGCTCCACACCAAGGGATACCATGACATTTATACTGCTCCACACTGAGGGATTCCATGAGATTCCTCCTGCTTCACACCCAGAGATTCAATGAGATTTATACTGCTCCACACCGTGGGATTCCATGAGATTCCTCCTGCTCCACACCGTGGGATTCCATGAGATTCTTCCTGCTTCACACCGAGGGATTCCATGAGATTCTGTGACGTTGCTTCATTTGGACTTGGGGTGCATGGACCACGAGTTGAATTTCGGAGGTGCAGGCCAGATGTTCTGTGTCAATTCCTTGCCCTCTTGTGTGCATGTAATCTGACTGAGTTATGCAGAATAAGGTTATTGTCTATTGTTATGGTCCATATGTATCTGTTTATTTGCTGGATATTTGAGGAGTTGTTTATCTTCTTTGTCAGGCAAAACACTGCCCCGTTATCTGTTGGTTTAAACTGTAATCTGTTAGTCAATCATGGTTGCCATTGTCCCGCCTCGTTAGAAATGTTATGCAATGTGTATTTCACTGTCTGTAGCTAATCTAATTATGTTTCTCATTCCAAGAAGCAGAGGATCCGTCAAAACATTTCCATGGGAGGTTTTGTGTATGTAAACAACCCATATATTTGATCGTATAAATATCTGTGCCTGTCCCCAATTAAAGGAGTTCAATTCTGACCCTGAAAACCTCCAGATCTACAGCCTCGTCTTATTTCTGGGGGTGCTAGCAGGCTCTCATGTCCCGTTCGTTGAGCTTCATCTGAGGACTAGAGAAAGGCATGAGAGTCTGGCTGGAGAGAACATGGGGGGTCCTGCAACCAAGAGGCATTGGCAGATGTGACCCTGTCGGGGTACTGAGATCTGTCACATGGTGGCTTGGGGTAGAAATTTGCTTTCTGTTATTGGGGACCTTTTGCCGTGGATGGAACAGCATTAAGAAATATTGAAGGAATGACCAAAGGCACAATTCAATGTATCGGCGGTGGAGGTGAGGTCCACATAACTTGATTCAATGTAGTGGAGGTGAGGTCCACATAACTTGATTCAATGTAGCGGCGGTGGAGGTGAGGTCCACATAACTTGATTCAATGTAGCGGCGGTGGAGGTGAGGTCCACATACCCTGATTCAATGTAGCGGCGGTGGAGGTGAGGTCCACATAACCTGATTCAATGTAGCGGCGGTGGAGGTGAGGTCCACATAACCTGATTCAATGTAGCGGCGCTGGAGGTGAGGTCCACATAACCCAATTCAATGTAGCGGTGATGGAGGTGAGGTCCACATAACCCAATTCAATGTATCGGCGGTGGAGGTGAGGTCCACATAACCCAATTCAATGTAGCGGCGGTGTTGGTGAGGTCCACATAACCCAATTCAATGTGGTGGAGGTGAGGTCCACATAACCTGATCTAATGTATCGGCGGTGGAGGTGCGGTTCACATAACCCAATTCAATGTAGCGGCGGTGGAGGCAGTGGTGTATTTAGGTTTTGTGCTGCCCTAGGCCTGACTAAACTCGTGCACCCCCTAATTTAAATTTGAGGCACCCCTTCCTGTCAAGGGCACACCTCTTCCTGGTTAATCCCCACCCTTCCTTTAAGCTCCACCTTTTCCTCTTAGAGCTCCGCCTTTTCCTCTCTTTATATTAAAAGTGGATACCAAGTGCCTACTTGTATATTTTGTATACCATTTGAGATAAATAAAATTATGAAATGTTTAAATTCAAGCATTTTTACAAAGAACAGCCATGCATGTCAAGTATACTGGATCACAGACGCTCTAATTGGTTGAACAATAAAATCCACAGAAACGTGCACTGCATATGAGTGTATCACAGAGCTGCACAGCAATAAAAAAACAGAAATGGGCACTGTGTATGAGCATATCAGAACTGCACAGCAATAAAACTCACAGTAATATGCAGTGTGTATCACAGAATCCACAGCAATAAAACTCCCAGCAATGCAATGTGTGGTGTGTATGAGTGCATCAGAATCCACTGCAATAAGACTCCCAGCAAACCGAGTGAATATGAGCACACAGCAATTATTTATTCTATATTTACTGGCCTCCGTCCGCGGTAGGGCTGTGTGCAGAGTCAGCAGGGACTGTGTACGGACTCAGCAGGAGGTCCCTCCAGGCCACGTTAGGATCGCAGCTGTGCCTGTGCGTGGAGCAATCTTGTCAGCAGTGGGGTGCCACTGCCAGAGGGTGCACCGTGGCTTTGATTCTCTTCCCGGTGGGTGTTCAGTCCAGAATAGAGTGAGAGTCTGTGTTAACGAAAGGGCGGGCAGCTGCGTGCATGTCACGCGGTTCAGCCAGTAAGGTGGTACTGAGACTCCGTACCACCTGACTGGCCGGACCACGTGACCTACACGCATGCAGCCTCACCAGGAGCCAGGCAGCTCAATGACAAATTTCTATCACTGCAGTGCTAGTTAAGGAAAGGTCCACTTTAAACAGCAGTAAGCAGACAGGGCTTCATATTCTGCTGATACCCCCCCCCTTTACCTGCCATTTACTGTCATCTTCTCTCTCTGCACACAAATCACATCCCCCTCCCCTCTCATAGAGCTGCTGTGGGGCAGGGGAGGAGCTATGGAGGGAGGAGAGGGGGATTTTTATTCTATTAAATTCTATTCCGTATGCAAACGCCCTGCTCCGCTGCTCGTTGTTTGAGAACACCACTCAAAGCTGACACACAGTGACAGTAACACCTCCTAGTACCCCCTAATGACACCCAAATAATCACTGGTACCTGGGGCGGCCCGCCCTCCGCCACTCCCCTAAGTACACCACTGCTCTGTGATCTGCTCACACACAAGTTTGGCGAACTGCCAGCAAGTATGGTGCTGTTTGAAGGCAGTGCAAATCCCCATAGAGAAGTAATGGTTAATCTATTCAGAGAACACCAAACAGCAGAGAAATGACAGTGAAATGCCCTGATGTTCGGTGGTTTCAATCAGCAGGTATATTCAGGCGAACCCCATAGGTTTCAATGTTAAAAATATTCCCGTTTTTATGCATTATCTAATAAACCATTTATTATTTTAATCTGCAGTAAAAGTCTTTATTGATTCTTTTTTTAGTACCTTTTAGTATTTTTTCAGCAAAATTTCCCCCCCTTTTTTTTAATAGCAGTTTTTCTTTTTTCTGTAACAGAACTTTTTATTATCAATCATAGGATCTTATATGTAAATTCCAGACATTTTCGTTCAGTAGTTCTTTTGAAAACAGCAGGCCACGGGTTTGCGGTGGCAGCATTCAGCGGCCGATTCCATGCACTTTGGGGACCCTGCGGTGAATGGTGAATTCACTGCAGGATGGGGAAATTTTAATCCCCGAAGTGCAGGGAACTACAGAACACCAAATAGTTGGTGTCATTTCGGTGCTCTGTGAGTAACCCATTTAGTGGTGAGGCTTTTTGTTGCCCCCTGGAAAGTGAAAGCCTAGGCCTGCCTACCCAGGACATACTTGAAAATTAGTGAAATCTCAATGTATCCTTCCTGGCAAAATACTTTGCAAAAGTAAAAGAAAAAAAATATATATATCTTTTTTAGGGGTGGAGCCACCAGTGCGGGCCGCCGCCCCCTTGAAAGTGCCGCCCTAGGCCTAGGCCTTATTCGCCTAGGCCAAAATACCCCACTGGGTGGAGGTGAGGTCCACATAACCCAATTCAATGTATCGGCGGTGGAGGTGAGGTCCACATAACCTGATTCAATGTATCGGCGGTGGAGGTGAAGTCCACATAACCCAATTCAATGTATCGGCGGTGGAAGTGAGGTCCACATAACCTGATTCAATGTATCAGCGGTGGAGATGAGGTCCACATAACCTGATTCAATGTATCGGCGATGGAGGTGAGGTCCACATAACCCAATTCAATGTATCGACGGTGGAAGTGAGGTCCACATAACCTGATTCAATGTATCAGAGGTGGAGTACATGTAACCCTGTTTATTGTTTCAGTTAGAGAGGAGTTGCACATTGACCCTCTTTCATGACTCTATGGAGCTGAAGTCCACATGACAATGTTTAATATCTTGATGGAGTTGGTGAGGTCCCAGTGATCCTGTTTGATGTTGCCTTGGAGGTGAGAGCCACATGTGTAATATCATGGTGGTGGCAAAATTCTCATAACTCTGAATGTTTCGTTAGTGGAGGTGAGATCCAAATAACTCTCTTTATCTTTTTGATGGGGGTGTGAGGGTCACATGACACTGTTTATATTTTGATGGTGGACGTGAGGGTCACATGACACAGTTCATTATCTCCATGCACTGTTAAAATATCTTTAGCAGCCCTGAGGAGAGGAGTGTTGGTTTGTGTTGTGCAGTTGGGGAGCGGTTACTCTGTGTGGTTGGGGAGCAGTTACTCTGTGCGGTTGGGGAGCGGTTACTCTGTGTGGTTGGGAAGTGGTTACTCTGTGCGATTGGGGAGAGGTTACTCTGTGCGGTTGGGGAGAAGTTACTCTGTGCAGTTGGGGAGAGGTTACTCTGTGCGGTTGGGGAGAGGTTACTCTGTGCGGTTGGGGAGAGGTTACTCTGTGCGGTTGGGGAGAAGTTACTCTGTGCAGTTGGGGAGAGGTTACTCTGTGCGGTCGGGGAGAGGTTACTCTGTGCGGTTGGGGAGAGGTTACTCTGTGCGGTCGGGGAGAGGTTACTCTGTGCGCTTAGGGAGCGATTACTCTGTGCGGTTGGGGAGAGGTTACTCTGTGCGCTTAGGGAGAGGTTACTCTGTGCGGTTGGGGAGAAGTTACTCTGTGCGGTTGGGGAGAGGTTACTCTGTGCGGTTGGGGAGAAGTTACTCTGTGCAGTTGGGGAGAGGTTACTCTGTGCGGTCGGGGAGCGGTTACTCTGTGCGGTTGGGGAGAGGTTACTTTGTGCGCTTGGGGAGAGGTTACTCTGTGCGCTTGGGGAGAGGTTACTCTGTGCGCTTAGGGAGCGGTTACTCTGTGCGGTCGGGGAGAGGTTACTCTGTGCGGTTGGGGAGAGGTTACTCTGTGCGGTTGGGGAGAGGTTACTCTGTGCGGTTGGGGAGAGGTTACTCTGTGCGGTCGGGGAGAGGTTACTCTGTGCGGTTGGGGAGAGGTTACTCTGTGCGCTTGGAGAGGTTACTTTGTGCGCTTGGGGAGAGGTTACCCTGTGCGCTTAGGGAGCGGTTACTCTGTACGCTTGGGGAGCGGTAACTCTGTGCGGTCAGGAAGAGGTTACTCTGTGCGGTTGGAGAGGTTACTCTTTGTGGTTGGGGAGAGGTTACTCTGTGCGCTTGGGGAGAGGTTACTCTGTGCGCTTGGGGAGAGGTTACTCTGTGCGCTTGGGGAGCAGTTACTCTGTGCGGTCAGGAAGAGGTTACTCTGTGCGGTTGGGGAGAGGTTACTCTGTGCGGTCGGGGAGCGGTTACTCTGTGCGGTCGGGGAGCGGTTACTCTGTGCGGTCGGGGAGAGGTTACTCTGTGCGGTCGGGGAGCGGTTACTCTGTGCGGTCGGGAAGAGGTTACTCTGTGCGGTTGGGGAGAGGTTACTCTGTGCGGTCGGGGAGAGGTTACTCTGTGCGGTTGGGGAGAGGTTACTCTGTGCGGTCGGGGAGCGGTTACTCTGTGCGGTCGGGGAGCGGTTACTCTGTGCGTTGGGGAGAGGTTACTCTGTGCGGTGGGGAGAGGTTACTCTGCGGTTGGGGAGAGGTTACTCTGTGCGGTTGGGGAGAGGTTACTCTGTGCGGTTGGGGAGAGGTTACTCTGTGCGGTTGGGGAGAGGTTACTCTGTGCGGTGGGGAGAGGTTACTCTGTGCGGTGGGGAGAGGTTACTCTGTGCGGTTGGGGAGAGGTTACTCTGTGCGGTTGGGGAGAGGTTACTCTGTGTGGTTGGGGAGAGGTTACTCTGTGCGGTTGGGGAGAGGTTACTCTGTGCGGTTGGGGAGCGGTTACTCTGTGCGGTCGGGGAGAGGTTACTCTGTGCGGTTGGGGAGCGGTTACTCTGTACGATCGGGGAGAGGTTACTCTGTGCGATCGGGGAGCGGTTACTCTCTGCGGTCGGGGAGCAGGTAGGCTGGGGTCAGACTAGCGCACTTTAAACGTGCGTTCTGGCGCACTTATTTACGGCCGCACTAGCAGCAAATGACGGGCAATGACGGCCAATATACGAAGTACAGTCGCACGAAAGTCCGGCCGTGCAACGCAAGTGGCAAACGAACGCATTTTGTCGAGAACGTGAAACCGCTAGTACGGACGTACAGAGTGCGCTGCTGCCGCATAGCGGCGTGTGTGCGTGATTAGGAGACGTCAGACGCTGCTAATGTCTGGCCAACATAACGTCCAGACGCAAAAAGTGTTTTATTGATGATCCGTACAAAATCACGAACGCAAATGCGCATCGTATGACCGCTATCGCGTACTCCGTGAAAAAATGCGTCCATTCGTTCGAATGCAGTTTTTCACAGACAACGCGAAAATGCGTTCGTCTGACCCTAGCCTTACTCTGTGCGGTCGGGGAGAGGTTACTCTGTGTGGTTGGGGAGAGGTTACTCTGTGTGGTTGGGGAGAGGTTACTCTGTGCGGTCGGGGAGAGGTTACTCTGTGTGGTTGGGGAGAGGTTACTCTGTGTGGTTGGGGAGAGGTTACTCTGTGCGGTTGGGAGATGTTACTCTTTGCTGTTGGGGAGAGGTTACTCTGTGCGGTGGGGAGAGGTTACTCTGTGTGGTTGGGGAGCGGTTACTCTGTGCGGTTGGGGAGAGGTTACTCTGTGTGGTGGGGAGAGGTTACTCTGTGCGGTTGGGGAGAGGTTACTCTGTGCGGTTGGGGAGAGGTTACTCTTGCTGTTGGGGAGAGGTTACTCTGTGTGGTTGGGGAGAGGTTACTCTGTGCGGTTGGGGAGAGGTTACTCTGTGCGGTTGGGGAGCGGTTACTCTGTGCGGTCGGGGAGAGGTTACTCTTTGCTGTTGGGGAGAGGTTACTCTGTTGCGGTTGGGGAGAGGTTACTCTGTGTGGTTGGGGAGCGGTTACTCTGTGCGGTTGGGGAGAGGTTACTCTGTGTGGTTGGGGAGCGGTTACTCTGTGCGGTTGGGGAGAGGTTACTCTGTGCGGTTGGGGAGAGGTTACTCTTTGCTGTTGGGGAGAGGTTACTCTGTGTGGTTGGGGAGAGGTTACTCTGTGCGGTTGGGGAGAGGTTACTCTGTGCGGTTGGGGAGCGGTTACTCTGTGCGGTTGGGGAGAGGTTACTCTTTGCTGTTGGGGAGAGGTTACTCTGTGTGGTTGGGGAGAGGTTACTCTGTGCGGTTGGGGAGCGGTTACTCTGTGCGGTTGGGGAGAGGTTACTCTTTGCTGTTGGGGAGAGGTTACTCTGTGCGGTTGGGGAGAGTTACTCTGTGCGGTTGGAGCGGTTACTCTGTGCGTTGGGGAGAGGTTACTCTTTGCTGTTGGGGAGAGGTTACTCTGTGTGGTTGGGGAGAGGTTACTCTGTGCGGTTGGGGAGAGGTTACTCTGTGCGGTTGGGGAGAGGTTACTCTGTGTGGTTGGGGAGAGGTTACTCTTTGCTGTTGGGGAGAGGTTACTCTGTGTGGTTGGGGAGAGGTTACTCTGTGTGGTTGGGGAGAGGTTACTCTGTGTGGTTGGGGAGAGGTTACTCTGTGTGGTTGGGGAGAGGTTACTCTGTGCGGTTGGGGAGAGGTTACTCTGTGCGGTTGGGGAGAGGTTACTCTGTGTGGTTGGGGAGAGGTTACTCTGTGCGGTCGGGGAGCGGTTACTCTGTGCAGTTGGGGAGCGGTTACTTTGTGCGCTTGAGGAGCGTTTACACCGTGCCGTTGAGGAGCGGTCACTCTGGGTGCTGCTTCCTTCAGGATCCTGCCCGTTTCGGAGACTTCGAGCAAAGCAGACACTTCAAGCAGATTAGTGTCAGCCTCCTGACCACCGGCTGAAAGATGGGCTGTTAAATGCTGTCTGCAGGTTTACTGTATGAAGGCCCTGATTACACACGCTGAGACATCACTCGGCAGGCCTGGCGGAAGCAGCCCTGGGGGAACCGCCACGGCAAACCTCAGGTAATTACAACTGCATACCGTGTCCCTCGCTGACACTCTGCTGTGTCTGTAAAGGGTAAGTAAACACGGCAGCAACAGCCGCCTCCACCACATCGAACACAGTATCTAACTGGCGTGTTTACTGCAACACACTATCGGAAAACAAAGGTCTCAGCACACGTGTCACCTGTACCTCCTGTGCAATATTATAAGGCTCCGGCACACGTGTTCCCTATACCTCCTGTGCAGTATTATAAGGCTCCGGCACACGTGTCACCTGTACCTCCTGTGCAGTATTATAAGGCTTCGGCACACGTGTCCCCTATACCTCCCTGTGCAATATTATAAGGCTCCGGCACACGTGTCCCCTATACCTCCCTGTGCAGTATTATAAGGCTTCGGCACACGTGTCCCCTATACCTCCCTGTGCAATATTATAAGGCTCCGGCACACGTGTCACCTGTACCTCCTGTGCAGTATTATAAGGCTTCGGCACACGTGTCCCCTATACCTCCCTGTGCAATATTATAAGGCTCCGGCACACGTGTCCCCTATACCTCCCTGTGCAGTATCAGCTCAACTGAGTGATCACATCTGGCATCTACTGTTCCACACAGAGGAAGTCCATGAGATTGCTCCTGCTGCACACTGAGATATTCCATGAGATTGCTCCTGCTCCACACCAAGGGATACCATGACATTTATACTGCTCCACACTGAGGGATTCCATGAGATTCCTCCTGCTTCACACCCAGAGATTCAATGAGATTTATACTGCTCCACACCGTGGGATTCCATGAGATTCCTCCTGCTCCACACCGTGGGATTCCATGAGATTCTTCCTGCTTCACACCGAGGGATTCCATGAGATTCTGTGACGTTGCTTCATTTGGACTTGGGGTGCATGGACCACGAGTTGAATTTCGGAGGTGCAGGCCAGATGTTCTGTGTCAATTCCTTGCCCTCTTGTGTGCATGTAATCTGACTGAGTTATGCAGAATAAGGTTATTGTCTATTGTTATGGTCCATATGTATCTGTTTATTTGCTGGATATTTGAGGAGTTGTTTATCTTCTTTGTCAGGCAAACACTGCCCCGTTATCTGTTGGTTTAAACTGTAATCTGTTAGTCAATCATGGTTGCCATTGTCCCGCCTCGTTTAGAAATGTTATGCAATGTGTATTTCACTGTCTGTAGCTAATCTAATTATGTTTCTCATTCCAAGAAGCAGAGGATCCGTCAAAACATTTCCATGGGGAGGTTTTGTGTATGTAAACAACCCATATATTTGATCGTATAAATATCTGTGCCTGTCCCCAATTAAAGGAGTTCAATTCTGACCCTGAAAACCTCCAGATCTACAGCCTCGTCTTATTTCTGGGGGGTGCTAGCAGGCTCTCATGTCCCGTTCGTTGAGCTTCATCTGAGGACTAGAGAAAGGCATGAGAGTCTGGCTGGAGAGAACATGGGGGGTCCTGCA
Source organism: Leptobrachium leishanense (assembly GCA_009667805.1). Taxonomy (NCBI): domain Eukaryota; kingdom Metazoa; phylum Chordata; class Amphibia; order Anura; family Megophryidae; genus Leptobrachium; species Leptobrachium leishanense. Next base: position 9,114,203 of record CM019064.1, read on the forward strand.
ACCAAGAGGCATTGGCAGATGTGACCCTGTCGGGGTACTGAGATCTGTCACATTGGTGGCTTGGGGTAGAAATTTGCTTTCTGTTATTGGGGACCTTTTGCCGTGGATGGAACAGCATTAAGAAATATTGAAGGAATGACCAAAGGCACAAGTGTGTTGCACCCCAGAACGTGTGGAGATGTGTCCCCGCTGAGAGAGACCGCAGAGGCGTTGCCTGCGGTGGATGAAAACCGTCTACAGAGGACTGTGGATCAGACAGCGCTGCGAGCGCTGTGGGAGCTGATTTGTAACCATGGATGGCAAGTTGCCTGTGGATTACAAATGGCCAAGTACCCTGCGCTGTGTGGAGCAGGAGGGCTGGTTTATTCCTTATGAGCAGAGGATCACAGAGTACCTTCAGCTGTGGAGAGCCCGAGTGTTGGGGCCTCAGCCCACTGCGAGCCATGGAGACCAGTTGGTGCACCGGCTGCGTGCCACACTCAATTTGGAGTGCAAATATCAGGACTTGCCGCACCGTGTGAGTGAGGAGGATGGAGAAACTGCGGAGAGGCCTATCCCAGGCTATGTGTTCCGCGGTCCTGGCCCAGCATGGATCCGCTTTAATGGGGGAGATGATTATGGAAGTCCACAGGCTGCCAGACTTGTGGAATTGTGCGCCATCAAGGGGCAGGGGCTCGCCGCTAAGGAATGGGGACTCAAAATGGACTTAAAACGTTTGCCCAGCTACAAGTCACCAAGGCCCCTAGAGAGGACCCGCACTGCACCAGCCAGTGGGAAGAGGAAGAAAAAGTGGGTCGACCGAGCCAAAGCAGAGCAGAAGGAAACCGCATCACAGCCCGGGGATTACAGCATTAAGCCATCTCCCAGCGGGCAGTATCGGGGCACCGGAGAGACTGGCACCCAGGCTGTTCTTCTCCTGAGAGATGGGGCCACACAGACTGTGGACGGTCTGGCCACCTCATTACAGGCTGACTTGCTTGATGCTCGGGCAGAGCTAGTGGCACTGGCAGATACCATCAGAATGAGCTGCAAGCTGTCACGGAGGAGAGAGATTGCTGCTGCAGTGAAGTGCGAGAACAGGCGTCCACCATACAACACTTGTTGGCCCAGCTGCGCGCCTGCAAGGACTTTACCCACACCCTGTACACGGAGCTCAGTGGAGCCTATGCGCAAATAAAGAAGCTGGAGCGCGGCTCCCATATAATGATCGAGCAGCTGGAGGGTCAGCTAGAAAACGAGTGGCGAACCAGAGCTGCTCTACACACCGAAATGACCACTTACCAAATTCACCTGGAGCTCTGTGAGCAGGAGTTAGAGCAGACACAGCTCTCCCGGGACACTATACGGCACGGGCCTGTGAGCGGCAAGAGGAAATACAGCTGCTCCAGAACCAACTCCAGCTGTGCCAACACCAGCTACTAGAAGCAGACGCAGCTCGGAAGGAGAGCCTCGCTCAAACTAAGGCAAGCGAGATGGAGGTGAGCCGTCTGACACACCAACTAGGTGTATTGGAGCAGGAGCACCAGGGCATGTTAGCCACCTGCAGGCTGAGCTCGAAGGGACACGAGCACAGTGCCAACAGCTCCAAGATGAGTTGTCCCTGGCACAAGCTGCCAGCACCCATGTGTCCACCATGGAGGAGAGCAGCACAACATGGGGTCGAGTCATTGCCCCTGATATATTTTGCACCGAAGAGCGTTTGTACCTGGTGTTGCTGGAGGCTGTTTTGGCATCCACGTGCGACTGTTCCCCGAGGAAAATGGGGACCCCTCATAATGCCACCCCTACCAACCAAGGTGCAGAAAGAGAGGAGATCACTTCCCCCCTTCCCAGGAGACCGGTGAGTGACCATTCTGAGAGGCAATCAAGTTCCTGGCCCCAGGAAGAATTGCTCCCTTTTGGGATTTTGGGAATTGCCGTGGGCTGGGCCCTTTTTAAATGTTCAGTAGGGGGGCATCAGCAGAAGGAAAGACTGGGAACTGTGACTGCTGACTGTATTTGGGTCCTGGGTCCGCAGAGGTGCCCTGGACAGAGCAAGATATGGGGGTAATTTCAGGGTGCCCCCTAACAAACATTTTATGCCTGTGGACTGTGGTGGCCTGTTGCCTGGCGCACTGGACAAGAGGGTTGGCCTGCCTCTTGCCCCGGGACTATGGACCCACAGCCTTCCAGCGACCGTCAGACCCCGCTGACTTTGCTTATGTGCCCGCAACCTGGAACTTTGAAGATGGCACAGAAGAGGGGCAAGGTGAGAGGTCTCGTCAGTGGCAAGCGATCCGTTTGGGATCTAAGCTTGCTCTGTCGTTCTGGAAGGGGGGACAAATGTCACGGAGCTGACATAGCGCTCCATGCTTCAAACCCCAAGAGACTTTATGTTCATTTATATCATGTGGTTTTAAATATATTTTACATCGTTTGGTTTTAGTTAATATTTGTTTAGTATAAAATGGCGTAACTTTGGTTTTAAATATACTTATACACAGCTCTCCCGGGACACTATGCGGCACGGGCCTGTGAGCGGCAAGAGGAAATACAGCTGCTCCAGACCCAACTCCAGCGTTGCCAGCACCAGCTGCTAGAAGCTGACACAGCTCAGAAGGAGAGCCTCCCTCAAGCCCAGGCAAGCGAGGTGGAAGTGAGCCGCCTGACACACAAACTAGGTTTATTGACACAGGAGCACCAGGGCACTGCCAGCCACCTGCAGGCTGAGCTTGATAGGACACGAGCACAGTGCCAACAACTTCAACATGAGCTGTCCCTGCTACAAGCCGCCAGCACACACTTGTCCACTCCGGAAGAGAACCGCACAACGGGGGTGGAGTCATTGCCCTGTTATATTTTTCAAGGGTGAGCGAGTGTACCCAGTGTTGCTGGATGCCGTGCTGGCCTCCGAGTGTGGCTGGTCCCCGAGGAATATGGGGACCCCCTAGTACTCCACCTCTACCAACCAAAGTACCACAAGAGAGGAGACCTAAATTCCACCTGCCCAGGATACCAGCGGGACAAGTGAGTGACCACCCTGGGAGGCTACAGAGTTCCTGGTCCCAGGAGGAAATGCACCCCATAGGGTTTGAGGGGATTGCCGTGGGGTGGGCTCCTTTTAAATGTTTGGGACGGGGCAGCAGCAGAGGGAGAGACTGGGGACTGTGACTGCTGACTGGATTCTGGTCCTGGGTCTGCGGAGGTGCCCTGGAGAGGGAAAGATGTGAGGAAGAATACCAAAGTGTCCACTAGCGAACATTTTGTGTCACTCCAATATAAAAAGCAGAAGATTAGAAGCTAAATTCTCGTTATTAGGGGAGGATTCACTAAATAAGTTTTTAGTATATATATATATCACACACAGTGGCAAGAAAAAGTATGTGAACCCTTTGGGATTACGTGGAGTTTTGCATGAATTGGTCATAAGATGTGCTCTGATCTTCATCTAAATCACAACAATTTGAAAAACACAGTCTGCTTAAAATAATACAACACAAACATATGTTTTCATGTGTTTATAGAACAGAACATGCAAACATTCACAGTGCAGGGTGGAAAAGGTATGTGAACCTTTGGACTTAATAACTGGTTGACCCTCCTTTGGCAGCAATAACCTCAACCAAACGTTTCCTGTACAGGGTAAAGTCAGTGTCCCGTTTGTTTTTTTTCTCCAATTTTCTTCTTATAATATCCCTCAGAGAAAACACAAAAAGTACATCATAGTGCAACCTGTGTATGATAACACATATATTGAGCTTGGGAAGCCTTCTAAGTGAAGTCTTCAAAGTGAGCACTTACAGGAGATCTTCTGGAGATACTCTGGAGGTAGTCTGAGGTTAGACAGGAGGTAGAAAACCTACAAAAAGGTAAGATTTGCTGGTTTTAAATCCATTCTTTTATAATGGCAGGCTTGGTCCAGTGTAAGAGCTGTCATGCATTTGTTTTTAGATCCAATTTTTGGAGGTTTGGAGTGTGCCTGATATGTAGGCAGCTCTCTTTATTGCAGCAGGAAATTGCCTGTTTGAAGTCTGAGATTTGTAAATTATCTGTAACTCAGGCTATGACTGTTACTAAGCCACTGCCACAGAGGCCTCCTTGGAGCGGCAGATGGACTACTGTAGGATCTGGTAGACTTAGAGTTGTGGATAGAAGGCATGTCCCACAATCTGTGGCTCTTCTTAATTCTTTTGAGGCACTTTCAGAGTGTAGTGATAAGACGGATGTAGGCTCAGACACCATAGTTGAGGAACCACCATCCACTATGCCTAAGGTATGCAGCACTGCAACCAAGGACAAAAATGAAAAGGTGGGACTTGATAGAAGGCAATTGTTGCTGGGTGATTCTATCATAAGAGGTGTTGAGCTGGAGAGTAGTGGTTTGGTGAGATGTCTTCCTGGGGCTACTGCTCGTAGAGACAAGAGACGTATTCTCAATATTGTCAAACAAGCAAAGCAACAAGGGGAAGTGGACGTTCTAGTCCATCTAGGGACAAATGACTTGGCTAGCAATGCGGTTTCTGAGATTAAGGAAGATTTTTGTGTTCTTGGAGGTGAAATACAGCAGATTGCGTCCACTGTGTCATTCTCTGAAGTTTTGCCTGTGCATAACATTCAAGATAGGCAGATGTGCAATAGGGAATTCAATTTGTGGCTTCGGGAATGGTGTCGGGAGCAAGGATTTGGCTTTGTGTCCCATGATAGCTCTAATTGGAGCAGAAAGGAACTGTATAAAAAAGATGGTTTGCATCTTACTCATAGGGGAACATATGTTCTCAGTGAGAAGTTCAAAGGTTTCGCAAAGAAATATTTAAACTAGGAGGGGGGGACAAAAGGGTAAAAAACAATATGCCCGATTGTCCCCCAAAACTAAATCAGAGGGTGCAAGCAACATGCGAGGTAAAAAATGACAAGCTCAGAGTCGTGTCTACAAATGCTCGCAGTTTAGTCAATAAAATCAATGAACTAGAGGCAATGATGGCAGCTGAAAAAGTAGATTTAGTGGCGGTTACTGAGACATGGTTCAGTGAGAAAAATAACTGGGACATAACAATACCGGGGTACTCTTTATATAGAAAAGACAGAGAAGGTAGGAAAGGAGGAGGAGTGGCCCTGTATGTGAAAAACAACATAAAAACGAACCAAATAAAAGTGAGCGAGGTGAACATAGAGTCAGTTTGGGTTACGCTAACATTTGGCAATCATACAGTAGCTTGTGTAGATGTGATCTATAGACCCCCTGGACAAGCAGAAGAACTAGATAATCTGCTGGTTGAGGAAATAGCCAAAATGGCAATGAAGGGGAAGTTATTATCATGGGGGACTTTAATCTTCCTGATGTGAACTGGAAAACCAAAACAGCTGGGTGCACCAGGAGTACAAATTTCTAAACTCCCTACTGGGATTATCTCTAACACAAGTAGTTGAGGAGCCGACCCGTAAAGAGGCCATATTGGATTTAATACTCACAAATGGAGGTTTGGTATCAGACGTTGTTGTAGGTGAAAATTTGGGATCTAGTGATCACCAGTCAGTATGGTTTAATATAACAACAGGGATGGAGCCGCACCACACAAGAACGAAAGTTTTAGACTTTAAAAAAACAGATTTTTCTAAAATGAGATTTTGTGTGAAGGAGTCATTATCAGACTGGAGGAGTTTAAAGGGAGTCCAGGAGAAATGGGATTTTTTTTTTTTTTTTTTTTTTCCACTACAAGAACAAAACTAAAAACCTCATTTATTTATAAAGTATTTTTTTTTTTAAACATATTTTTATTCATCTTGGTTCAACATACATCAAAAACAGATAAATAGACATCTCAGTATACATCAGTATCAAATAATCAACTAATACATATATATGGCATCCAGTTTCCGAAAAAATTACTGTGCTACTTCCCTGAAAACCCATAAGATCTACATGGAGTCAGTTAAGTGCGGGTATCTACTGGATCTGAGGGGGTGGAGGCCAGAAAACGGGACAAGGAGTGGTCAGGGGGACCTCGCGGGATGGGTGGGGTGTCTCGCAACATCTGTAGTGAGTACCATGGGGTGCAGAAAAAGGCCTGACGTAAGGAGTCCTTAGTTTCACATGGCAGGATGCGGATAAGGGGGGTCCAATTTGTAAAGAAAGACTGAGTCTTCTTTTCTTGCTGCATCGCAGCCTCGGTCCAGTCCGCCAAAAATATGGCGTAGATTCTGTCATAAACCATGCGAAAGGAAGGAGGGGTAGCGGAAATCCATTTGGGACAAGATCGCCTTCTTGCTGTAGCAGCTAACAGGGTGAGCCAAAATCGCTGTGACTTACCAAAAGGTCTGGGTGTGAGGGGTCGGACGATTAAAAATGGCCCATTCCGGGGTAAAGGGAATTTCTAGACGTAGAACCTGTGAACCAAAACGTCGTATTGTGTCCCAAAACAGCATAATAAAAGGACATGACCATAAACAATGCCGCAGGTCAGCATTAGTACCTTGACATTTTAAACAGTTTGCATTTGGTGACAGTCCCGCTCGAGCCATTCTGTCAGGCGCCATATACGCTCGATGGAGTATTCTATAGAACATGTCCCAGTAGTTAGCAGAGGGTAGAGAGTGCCTGGACAGTAAGGTGGCCCCTATCAAATCTTGTACGGATAGCTCGGGAAAAATTATGGTCCATCTAGTTACTGCTGCCCAAGGGAGTTTAGTGGGTAACGCGGATTGTAGAAGTGCGTATATAGTAGAGGTAGAGGGAGGGACAGAGGGCGGGCAAACAGGAGTGTGTCGAGCGAATTAGCTAGGTCATTTGGGGACAATGTGCTCAACTGGGTAAGGAGAAATTGCTTTAATTGCAAGTAAAATACCGGGTGAATCTCTAGGGCATAATTCGGCTTTTCAAGGTCGTGTAGGAAAACGGCAAGCCCGACAGTCCATCAATGTAGTGGTGCATCTGTGTAAAACCGCGGTGGGCCAGAGTATGGAAGATTGGAGCAGGGGAGGCATTTTGGAAGTGAGGGTTGTGCAGTATAGGTGACACAAAGTCGTTCGCCAGGTGAGCTGAAGGCGCCTGCGAATCTGAATCCAGGCCGCTTTCGTGGAGGACAATAGTGGGTTAGAACGCAGACTAGGGGGGACATTGGGTGAGCTTTGATGGAGGAACGCCAATAAGAAAGAGGAAGGAAGCAAAGCCTGCTCAACCTGTAAGGGCACAAAGTGCGAAGTATCATTCAGCCAGTCGACAGCATAACGGTAAAGGGCCGCCAAATTGTAGTCAATTATGTTTGGAAAGTTAATACCTCCCCTCGCCAGCGACTGTTGGAGCGCGGAAGTGGAATACGTGCTCGTTTACCTTGCCAAATGAATGCCGCGTATAGTCTATTTAATATACGGAGATCTGTGGGTTTCAATAGTAGAGGCAGAACCTGTAGGGGATAGAGTAATTTGGGAAATAAAGTCATTTTAATGAGCGCGGCCCTTCCCATGTACGACAACGGGAGAGAGCTCCATGCCTCCAAGAGAAAATTTAGTTTGGTTGAGGTGGGGGTCAATATTGAGGCTGTACATTTGAGAAAGGTCCGTCGGTAGGATGATTCCTAGGTATTTAATGAAAGGTGTGGGGGCCCAAGAGAAGGGGAACTGTTTAAGCCAATCTCCCTGAGGTTTTAATCCCAGGGGTAGAGCGACAGACTTAACGTAGTTATTTGGAAACCAGAGGCTGTGTGAAATGAATCAAACAAGGCCATCAATGGCGTAATAGCAGTCTCTGGGTTCGAAAGAAACAATAGCAGATCGTCTGCAAAAGCCACCACTTTTAGCGTCACTGAAGAGGACAAACTAATACCCGTAATGAAATGGGATTTTTTAAAGGAAGCATTATTGAAGGCCACAGGAAATTGCATTCGGCTTGTTAGCAAAAACAAAAAAGGGAAGAAACCACTGTGGTACTCTGCAGAAGTGGCCAAAATAGTGAAGAACAAAAAGATAGCATTCAATAATTATAAAACAACTCAGAGTGAAGAAGATAGGCAAACCTATAAGATTAGGCAGAAAGAGGCAAAGCAATTATAAGAGCTTCCAAAGCACACGCAGAAGAGAAAATAGCTCAGTCAGTAAAAAAGGGGGACAAAACATTTTTTAGATACATAAACGAGAAAAGAAAAGTAAAACAAGGATTAGTTAGATTAAAAACAAAGGAAGGAAGGTATGTAGAAGAGGATAAAAGTCTCGCTGACTGCCTCAATGAATATTTTTGTTCAGTCTTTGCAGAAGAAAAGGAAGGAAGGGACCTCAGTTAGGAGAGAACACTAAAGAGACATTTACATATCAGTTTACAGAGGAGGAGGTTCTACAACAGCTGTCTAAAGTAAAGACAAATAAGTCAATGGGGCCTGATGGGATCCACCCTAAATTATTAAAATAGCTCAGTGATGTAATAGCAAAACCATTAACAGATTTATTTAACCAATCCTTGTTAACGGGAGTCGTCCCAGAAGACTGGAAGTTAGCAAATGTTGTGCCCATTTACAAGAAGGGTAGTAGGGAGGAATCGGGGAACTATAGGCCAGTTAGTCTTACGTCAGTAGTGGGGAAATTAATGGAAACCATGTTAAAGGAAAGGATTGTTGAACATCTAAAAACACATAGATTACAGGATCAGAAACAACATGGGTTTACCTCAGGGAGATCATGCCAAACTAATCTTCTATTGATTTTTTTGATTGGGTAACAAAAATAATAGACACAGGTGGTGCAGTAGACATTGCTTATTTAGATTTCAGTAAGGCTTTTGATACTGTTCCGCATAGAAGGCTTATCAATAAATTGCAATCTTTGAGTTTAGATTCCAATATTGTTGACTGGATTAGGCAGTGGCTGAGTGACAGGCAACAGAGGGTTGTGGTAAATGGAGTTTATTCGGCGCAAGGTCTTGTTACCAGTGGGGTACCTCAGGGGTCAGTACTTGGACCCATTCTTTTTAATATTTTTATTAGTGATATTGCAGAAGGTATTAATGGAAAAGTATGTCTTTTTGCTGATGACACAAAGATTTGCAACAGGGTTGACGTTCCTGGAGGGATCAGCCAAATGACAAATGATTTAGGTAAACTTAAAAAATGGTGGGAGTTGTGGCAATTGAGTTTTAATGTGGATAAGTGCAAGATAATGCACCTGGGACGTAAAAACCAAGGGCTGAATATAGAATATTTGATACAGTCCTAACCTCAACATCTGAGGAAAGGGATTTAGGGGTCATTATTTCAGAGGATCTAAGGGTAAGTAGTCAATGTAATAGAGCAGGAGAAATGCTGGCAGAATGCTTGGAAATGCTGGCAGAATGCTTGGAAATGCTGGCAGAATGCTTGGAAATGCTGGCAGAATGCTTGGTTGTGTAGGGAGAGGCATTAGCAGTAGGAAAAGGGAAGTGCTCATGCCACTGTACAGAGCACTGGTGAGACCTCACTTGGAGTACTGTGTGCAGTACTGGAGACCGTATCTCCAGAAGGATATAGACATCTAGAGAGAGTTCAGAGAAGGGCTACTAAAATGGTGTACGACTTGAAGGAGAAAAGTTACCAGGAAAGGCTTAATGATCTTAACATGTACAGCTTGGAAAAAAGACGAGACAGAGGAGATATGATAGAAACATTTAAATACGTAAAGGGAATCCACAAGGTAGAGGAAGGGAGTATATTTAAAAGGAAACAAAATAGCAAAACAAGAGGACATAGTCTTAGGTTAGAGGGGCAAAGGTTTAAAAGTAACATCAGGAAGCATTATTTTACTGAGAGGGTGGTGGATACATGGAACAGTCTTCCAGTTGAAGTGGTAGAGGCCAAAACAGTAATTGAATTTAAGCAAGCATGGGATAGACATAAGGCTCTCCTAAACAAAAGATAAATCCAGGTAAAGTATCCATGTAATTGGGCAGACTAGATGGGCCGAAAGGTTCTTATCTGCCGACATTTTTCTATGTTTCTATGTTTCTATGTTTATTTAATAGCTTTCTAGTGTTGGCTGTTTGGTGACTCGTGTGATTGGCTTTACTAGTTATATCCGGTATTTTTGGGAACATTTGTATCTGGGTCTGGGGGAATCTATGAGGATAAATCTAATCGGGCTGGTGGGGGTAACTCTCAGCGTGGTAACCCCGGGTGAGGAACGTGAACCTGGCATGCAGACCACAGGCAGGAAGGCAGCAGCGTCTGCAGCAGTGCTCTGGTGGCGTCCCCTCCTCGCAACCAAGCTATAGCACCCCTGGCCCTTGTGGGGGGACAAGCCCAGCGTTACGTCACAGCTCCTCACAATCGATGCTTCCAGGCTATTTCGAATTACAAGGCTTGTACACTTCAATCTGCCATTAAGTGGGTGCCAGGAGGCCATTCTATACTTTGGGCATGTGCCAGGAGGCCATTCAATGGTTTGGGAAGTTGCTAGGAGGCCAATCATTGCTTTTGGTGGGTGCCAGGAGGCCATTTGGTGCTTTGGGCAGGTATCAGTAAGCTAATCATTGGTTTGTGTGGGTGCCAGCAGGCCATTCGGTGCTTTGCGTGGGTGCCAGCAGGCCATTCAGTGCTTTGCGTGGGTGCCAGGCGGGCATTCATTGGTTTGGGTGGGTGCCAGCAGGCCATTCGGTGCTTTGCGTGGGTTCCAGCAGGCCATTCAGTGCTTTGCGTGGTGCCAGGCGGGCATTCATTGGTTTGGGTGGGTGCCAGCAGGCCATTCGCTGCTTTGCGTGGGTGCCAGGCGGGCATTCATTGGTTTGGGTGGGTGCCAGCAGGCCATTTGCTGCTTTGCGTGGGTGCCAGACGGGCATTCATTGGTTTGGGTGGGTGCCAGCAGGCCATTTGCTGCTTTGCGTGGGTGCCAGGCGGGCATTCATTGGTTTGGGTGGGTGCCAGCAGGCCATTCGCTGCTTTGAGTGGGTGCCAGGCGGACATTCATTGGTTTGGGTGGGTGCCAGCAGGCTATTCGGTGCTTTGTGTGGGTGCCAGGCGGGCATTCATTGGTTTGGTTGGGTGCCAGCAGGCCATTCGGTGCTTTGCGTGGGTGCCAGGCGGACATTCATTGGTTTCGGTGGGTGCCAGCAGGCCATTCGGTGCTTTGCGTGGGTGCCAGGCGGACATTCATTGGTTTCGGTGGGTGCCAGCAGGCCATTTGGTGCTTTGCGTGGGTGCCAGCAGGCCATTCGGTGCTTTGCGTGGGTGCCAGGTGGGCATTCATTGGTTTGGGTGGGTGCCAGGCGGGCATTCATTGGTTTGCGTGGGTGCCAGCAGGCCATTCGGTGCTTTGCGTGGGTGCCAGCAGGCCATTCGGTGCTTTGCGTGGTGCCAGGCGGGCATTCATTGGTTTGGGTGGGTGCCAGCAGGCCATTCGCTGCTTTGCGTGGGTGCCAGGTGGGCATTCATTGGTTTGGGTGGGTGCCAGCAGGCCATTCACTGCTTTGCGTGGGTGCCAGACGGGCATTCATTGGTTTGGGTGGGTGCCAGCAGGCCATTTGCTGCTTTGTGTGGGTGCCAGGCGGGCATTCATTGGTTTGGGTGGGTGCCAGCAGGCCATTCGCTGCTTTGCGTGGGTGCCAGGCGGACATTCATTGGTTTGGGTGGGTGCCAGCAGGCCATTCGGTGCTTTGTGTGGGTGCCAGGCGGGCATTCATTGGTTTGGGTGGGTGCCAGCAGGCCATTCGGTGCTTTGCGTGGGTGCCAGGCGGACATTCATTGGTTTCGGTGGGTGCCAGCAGGCCATTCGGTGCTTTGCGTGGGTGCCAGGCGGACATTCATTGGTTTCGGTGGGTGCCAGCAGGCCATTTGGTGCTTTGCGTGGGTGCCAGCAGGCCATTCGGTGCTTTGCGTGGGTGCCAGGCGGGCATTCATTGGTGTGGGTGGGTGCCAGGCGGGCATTCATTGGTTTGGGTGGGTGCCAGCAGGCCATTCGGTGCTTTGCGTGGGTACCAGCAGGCCATTCAGTGCTTTGCGTGGGTGCCAGCAGGCCATTCGGTGCTTTGCGTGGGTGCCAGCAGGCCATTTGGTGCTTTGCGTGGGTGCCAGCAGGCCATTCGGTGCTTTGCGTGGGTGCCAGGCAGGCATTCATTGGTTTGGGTGGGTGCCAGCAGGCCATCGGTGCTTTGCGTGGGTGCCAGCAGGCCATTTGGTGCTTTGTGTGGGTGCCAGCAGGCCATTCGGTGCTTTGCGTGGCTGCCAGCTGGCAATTCGGTGCTTTGCGTGGGTGCCGGCAGGCCATTCGGTGGTTTGCGTGGGTGCCAGCAGGCCATTCGGTGCTTTGCGTGGGTGCCGGCAGGCCATTCGGTGCTTTGCGTGGGTGCCAGCAGGCCATTGGGTGCTTTGCGTGGGTGCCAGCAGGCCATTCGGTGCTTTGCGTGGGTGCCAGCAGGCCATTCAATGCTTTGCGTGGGTGCCAGCAGGCCATTCGGTGCTTTGCGTGGGTGCCAGCAGGCCATTCAGTGCTTTGCGTGGGTGCCAGCAGGCCATTCAGTGCTTTGCGTGGGTGCCAGCAGGCCATTCGGTGCTTTGCGCGGGTGCCAGAAGGCCATTCAGTGCTTTGCGTGGGTGCCAGCAGGCCATTCGGTGCTTTGCGTGGGTGCCAGCAGGCCATTGGGTGCTTTGCGTGGGTGCCAGCAGGCCATTGGGTGCTTTGCGTGGGTGCCAGCAGGCCATTCAGTGCTTTGCGTGGGTGCCAGCAGGCCATTCAGTGCTTTGCGTGGGTACCAGCAGGCCATTCAGTGCTTTGCGTGGGTGCCAGCAGGCCATTCGGTGCTTTGCGTGGGTGCCAGCAGGCCATTTGGTGCTTTGCGTGGGTGCCAGCAGGCCATTCGGTGCTTTGCGTGGGTGCCAGGCAGGCATTCATTGGTTTGGGTGGGTGCCAGCAGGCCATCGGTGCTTTGCGTGGGTGCCAGCAGGCCATTTGGTGCTTTGTGTGGGTGCCAGCAGGCCATTTGGTGCTTTGCGTGGGTGCCAGCAGGCCATTCGGTGTTTTGTGTGGGTGCCGGCAGGCCATTCGGTGCTTTGCGTGGGTGCCAGCAGGCCATTCAGTGCTTTGCGTGGGTACCAGCAGGCCATTCAGTGCTTTGCGTGGGTGCCAGCAGGCCATTCGGTGCTTTGCGTGGGTGCCAGCAGGCCATTTGGTGCTTTGCGTGGGTGCCAGCAGGCATTCAGTGCTTTGCGTGGGTACCAGCAGGCCATTCAGTGCTTTGCGTGGGTGCCAGCAGGCCATTCGGTGCTTTGCGTGGGTGCCAGCAGGCCATTCGGTGCTTTGCGTGGGTGCCAGCAGGCCATTCGGTGCTTTGTGTGGGTGCCAGCAGGCCATTCAGTGCTTTGCGTGGGTGCCAGCAGGCCATTCAGTGCTTTGCGTGGGTGCCAGCAGGCCATTCGGTGCTTTGCGTGGGTGCCAGAAGGCCATTCAGTGCTTTGCGTGGGTGCCAGCAGGCCATTCGGTGCTTTGCGTGGGTGCCAGCAGGCCATTCGGTGCTTTGCGTGGGTGCCAGCAGGCCATTCGGTGCTTTGCGTGGGTGCCAGCAGGCCATTCGGTGCTTTGCGTGGGTGCCAGCAGGCCATTCGGTGCTTTGCGTGGGTGCCAGCAGGCCATTCGGTGCTTTGGGACAGTAAAAATCTTACAGGACAGGAGGTTTCATTTATTCATGCGTGTCAGCGTTAGGTTGTCAGGTCGGCCATGTTTTCCTGGACACTTAATTTATTCATGCTGATGGGCAGTGCATGAAAAATGCCACCCTGCAACATGTATAGACAATATAAATACAGCTCTGTCCTCCAATATCCATGGAAGGAAATAATCCCAAAATCCGGTGGTTTTTGCTCCATTTTGCTCTGTGCAGATAAAGGGCCCTATTACAATCTTCACGCAAACATTAACGCGCGCGCAATAACGCATTAACGCGAGGGGCAAAACCCTTTGCGCTGAACGTCGTATTACAATGTCAGAGCAAAATACGCACGTAATCGTCTACCACGGGTGAACCTGCGCAAACCCTTTGCGAGCTTACTGTACTTAACATTGTGAGCGCAAATGCGTTTGTGCGCTGCTACGCGGATGTTATTACAATCTATGCGCAAATTTTAACGGACAACGTTTGCGCGCATAATTTTAACGTCTTTTAAAAGCCGGTGTTAATGACAAATCTGAACGTTCTGCCCGAAACCAAATACACCAGCACGAAAAAACAATACAGCAAAGTATAGTTACACATTCTACACATACCCAAACAATAAAATGGAGAAGTTGTGCGTGGTTTTTTATTGCTGCAGCATATATACACAGATTGACTTTGACAGGCTCAAAAACTGAACGGGAGACAATTGTGGTTCTTAATTCTGATTGGCTGAATCGCGTGAAAAAAACAGTCTGCACACTGATTTCTGCGCGCAACGTTAATGCACGCGTGTTTTTCCGCGTCCGTTTTGCACGCACAATTTTTTGACGGATGAAAGCACACGCGCGGATCGTAATACCAGCGCTAATTTACACGCAAGCGTTTTTACGCAAGGAATGTTATAGAGCCCAAAGTGTTTCAAAGTGGGGTGTTATAAGACTCACTGGTATTACAGACTGGCATCAGTGGGCAAGACCTTACTCTGTAGCGGGCATCACTCCTGGCTCAATTCCCAGCCTGACATGAGGGTACCAGTCTCTTCAATCTATTGTACTTACACCTCACCCTCATATAGTGTCATGCCAGGGGCCATGTGTTTAATGTAATGTGGGACGGTGCTTTAGGTATTGCATGCATTCTCTTACGGTGCTGCCCTGCCATCTAGTGGACATGTGTGTAATTGTAGCAAGTCTCTGCACCTCTTTAGTTGTCCGTCCCCCCCTACATGGAGTGTATTGAGCCCCCCCAAAGACACAGCAAACCATGGAAGGTTTCACCCAGCGACCTATCAGCTGTCCACGTCACTCATTCTTATTATGTAAACATACCATACATATTTTTAAGGGCTCCTCCATATATTCAGGGTGTGCGGGTGTATTTTTAGGGGTTTCTCCATATATTCAGGGTGTGTGGGTGTGTTTTTAGGGGCTCCTCCATATATTCAGGGTGTGTGGGTGTCTTTTTAGGGGTTCCTCCATATATTCAGGGTGTGCGGTGTGTTTTTAGGGGCTCCTCCATATATTCAGGGTGTGCGGGTGTCTTTTTAGGGGCTCCTCCATATATTCAGGGTGTGTGGGTGTCTTTTTAGGGGCTCCTCCATATATTCAGGGTGTGTGGGTGTGTTTTTAGGGGTTCCTCCATATATTCAGGGTGTGGGTGTGTTTAGGGGCTCCTCCATATATTCAGGGTATGTTTTAGGGGCTCCTCCATATATTCAGGGTGTGTGGGTGTGTTTTTAGGGGTTCCTCCATATATTCAGGGTGTGCGGGTGTGTTTTTAGGGGCTCCTCCATATATTCAGGGTGTGCGTGTGTCTTTTTAGGGGCTCCTCCATATATTCAGGGTGTGCATGTGTCTTTTTAGGGGCTCCTCCATATATTCAGGGTGTGCGGGTGTGTTTTTAGGGGCTCCTCCATATATTCAGGGTGTGTGGGTGTGTTTTTAGGGGTTCCTCCATATATTCAGGGTGTGTGGTGTGTTTTTAGGGGTTCCTCCATATATTCAGGGTGTGCGGGTGTGTTTTAGGGGCTCCTCCATATATTCAGGGTGTGCGAGTGTCTTTTTAGGGGCTCCTCCATATATTCAGGGTGTGCGGGTGTGTTTTAGGGGCTCCTCCATATATTCAGGGTGTGCGGGTGTGTTTTTAGGGGTTCCTCCATATATTCAGGGTGTGTGGGTGTGTTTTTAGGGGTTCCTCCATATATTCAGGGTGTGCGGGTGTATTTTTAGGGGCTCCTCCATATATTCAGGGTGTGCGGGTGTAATTTTAGGGGCTCCTCCATATATTCAGGGTGTGCGGGTGTATTTTTTAGGGGCTCCTCCATATATTCAGGGTGTGCGGGTGTCTTTTTAGGGGTTCCTCCATATATTCAGGGTGTGCGGGTGTCTTTTTAGGGGCTCCTCCATATATTCAGGGTGTGTGGGTGTGTGTTTAGGGGTTCCTCCATATATTCAGGGTGTGTGGGTGTCTTTTTAGGGGCTCCTCCATATATTCAGGGTGTGCGGGTGTGTGTTTAGGGGCTCCTCCATATATTCAGGGTGTGCAGGTGTATTTTTAGGGGCTTCTCCATATATTCAGGGTATGTTTTAGGGGTTCCTCCATATATTCAGGGTGTGCGGGTGTCTTTTTAGTGGCTCCTCCATATATTCAGGGTGTGTGGGTGTGTGTTTAGGGGCTCCTCCATACATTCAGGGTGTGTTTTAGGGGTTCCTCCATATATTCAGGGTGTGTGGGTCACTTTTTAGGGGTTCCTCCATATATTCAGGGTGTGTGGGTGACTTTTTAGGGGTTCCTCCATATATTCAGGGTGTGGGTGTGTTTTAGGGGCTCCTCCATATATTCAGGGTGTGTGGGTATGTTTTAGGGGTTCCTCCATATATTCAGGGTGTGTGGGTGTGTTTTTAGGGGTTCCTCCATATATTCAGGGTGTGCGGGTGTATTTTTTAGGGGCTCCTCCATATATTCAGGGTGTGCGGGTGTAATTTTAGGGGCTCCTCCATATATTCAGGGTGTGCGGTGTTTTTTAGGGGCTCCTCCATATATTCAGGGTGTGCGGGTGTCTTTTTAGGGGTTCCTCCATATATTCAGGGTGTGCGGGTGTCTTTTTAGGGGCTCCTCCATATATTCAGGGTGTGTGGTGTGTGTTTAGGGGTTCCTCCATATATTCAGGGTGTGTGGGTGTCTTTTTAGGGGCTCCTCCATATATTCAGGGTGTGCGGGTGTGTTTTAGGGGCTCCTCCATATATTCAGGGTGTGCAGGTGTATTTTTAGGGGCTTCTCCATATATTCAGGGTATGTTTTAGGGGTTCCTCCATATATTCAGGGTGTGCGGGTGTCTTTTTAGTGGCTCCTCCATATATTCAGGGTGTGTGGGTGTGTGTTTTAGGGGCTCCTCCATACATTCAGGGTGTTTTTAGGGGTTCCTCCATATATTCAGGGTGTGTGGGTCACTTTTTAGGGGTTCCTCCATATATTCAGGGTGTGTGGGTGACTTTTTAGGGGTTCCTCCATATATTCAGGGTGTGGGTGTGTTTTAGGGGCTCCTCCATATATTCAGGGTGTGTGGGTATGTTTTAGGGGTTCCTCCATATATTCAGGGTGTGTGGGTGTCTTTTTAGGGGCTCCTCCATATATTCAGGGTGTGTATGTGTCTTTTTAGGGGCTCCTCCATATATTCAGGGTGTGCGGGTGTGTTTTTAGGGGCTCCTCCATATATTCAGGGTGTGTGGGTGTGTTTTTTAGGGGTTCCTCCATATATTCAGGGTGTGTGGGTGTGTTTTTAGGGGTTCCTCCATATATTCAGGGTGTGCGGTGTGTTTTAGGGGCTCCTCCATATATTCAGGGTGTGCGAGTGTCTGTCTTTTTAGGGGCTCCTCCATATATTCAGGGTGTGCGGGTGTAATTTTAGGGGCTCCTCCATATATTCAGGGTGTGCGGGTGTCTTTTTAGGGGCTCCTCCATATATTCAGGGTGTGTGGGTGTGTGTTTAGGGGTTCCTCCATATATTCAGGGTGTGTGGGTGTGTTTTTAGGGGCTCCTCCATATATTCAGGTGTGTGCGGGTGTGTGTTTAGGGGCTCCTCCATATATTCAGGGTGTGCAGGTGTATTTTTAGGGGCTTCTCCATATATTCAGGGTATGTTTTAGGGGTTCCTCCATATATTCAGGGTGTGCGGGTGTCTTTTTAGTGGCTCCTCCATATATTCAGGGTGTGTGGGTGTGTGTTTAGGGGCTCCTCCATACATTCAGGGTGTGTTTTAGGGGTTCCTCCATATATTCAGGGTGTGTGGGTCACTTTTTAGGGGTTCCTCCATATATTCAGGGTGTGTGGGTGACTTTTTAGGGGTTCCTCCATATATTCAGGGTGTGGGTGTGTTTAGGGGCTCCTCCATATATTCAGGGTGTGTGGGTATGTTTTTAGGGGTTCCTCCATATATTCAGGGTGTGTGGGTGTCTTTTTAGGGGCTCCTCCATATATTCAGGGTGTGTATGTGTCTTTTTAGGGGCTCCTCCATATATTCAGGGTGTGCGGGTGTGTTTTTAGGGGCTCCTCCATATATTCAGGGTGTGTGGGTGTGTTTTTAGGGGTTCCTCCATATATTCAGGGTGTGTGGGTGTGTTTTTAGGGGTTCCTCCATATATTCAGGGTGTGCGGGTGTGTTTTAGGGGCTCCTCCATATATTCAGGGTGTGCGAGTGTCTGTCTTTTTAGGGGCTCCTCCATATATTCAGGGTGTGCGGGTGTATTTTTTAGGGGCTCCTCCATATATTCAGGGTGTGCGGGTGTCTTTTTAGGGGTTCCTCCATATATTCAGGGTGTGTGGGTGTCTTTTTAGGGGCTCCTCCATATATTCAGGGTGTGTGGGTGTGTGTTTAGGGGTTCCTCCATATATTCAGGGTGTGTGGGTGTCTTTTTAGGGGCTCCTCCATATATTCAGGGTGTGCGGGTGTGTGTTTAGGGGCTCCTCCATATATTCAGGGTATGTTTTAGGGGTTCCTCCATATATTCATGGTATGTTTTAGGGGTTCCTCCATATATTCAGGGTGTGCGGGTGTCTTTTTAGTGGCTCCTCCATATATTCAGGGTGTGTGGGTGTGTGTTTAGGGGCTCCTCCATATTCAGGGGTGTGTTTTTAGGGGTTCCTCCATATATTCAGGGTGTGTGGGTCACTTTTTAGGGGTTCCTCCATATA
This sequence comes from Leptobrachium leishanense, assembly GCA_009667805.1. Classification (NCBI taxonomy): domain Eukaryota; kingdom Metazoa; phylum Chordata; class Amphibia; order Anura; family Megophryidae; genus Leptobrachium; species Leptobrachium leishanense. The sequence goes on from CM019064.1 coordinate 9,132,972, forward strand.
TTCAGGGTGTGTGGGTCACTTTTTAGGGGTTCCTCCATATATTCAGGGTGTGTGGGTGACTTTTTAGGGGTTCCTCCATATATTCAGGGTGTGTGGGTGACTTTTTAGGGGTTCCTCCATATATTCAGGGTGTGCGGGTGTGTTTTTAGGGGTTCCTCCATATATTCAGGGTGTGCGGGTGTGTTTTTAGGGGTTCCTCCATATATTCAGGGTGTGTGGGTATCTTTAGGGATTCCTCCATATATTCAGGGTGTGCGGGTGTTTTTTAGGGGACACTTCATATTTTTGGGTGTGCGGGTGTATAACAGAGCAGCACGGTAATAAATCTCCCAGCACTGAGTCTATAAGCTGTAATAAATGCTTTTTGAAATTATTGATTTGCTTTTGTTGTAAATGACATTTTTATTAACAAAAATGGCTCTGGGAGGTCATGACATCATGTCAAATGTCTGGTAAGAGCCTGATTTCTTGCCTCGCCTTCTGCAACGTTTCTTAAAATGTTAGGATCAATTATATTTCTGTTGGGACAGATGGGATGTTGGACATGCTTGATCAGGTGAGTGTGAGTGCCGCTGGGCTCACTCAGTGATCAGGTGAGTGTGAGTGCTGCTGGACTTGCTCAGAGATCAGGTAAGTGTGAGTGCCCCTGTGTTCGCTGGGTGATCAGGTGAGTGTGAATGCAGCTCGGCTTCCTCAGAGATCAGGTGAGTGCGAGTGAAGCTGGGCTAGCTCAGAGATCAGGTCATTGTAAGTGCCGCTGGGCATACTCAGAGATCAGGGGAGTGTGAGTGCCCTGGGGTCACTCAGAAATCAGGTGAGTGTGAATGCAGCTGGGCTCTCTTGGTGATCAGGTGAGTGTGAGTGCCGCTGGGCATGCTCAGTGATCAGGTGAGTGCCACTGGGCATGTTCAGCGATCAGGTGAGTGTGAGTGCCGCTGGGGTCGCTCAGAAATCAGGTGAGTGTGAATGAAGCTGGGCTTGTTCAGAGATCAGGTGATCTTCGCTCGCGTGTATTTTTGGATTTGTTACAATTGTTTTTAAAAGCAATAGGAGTTTTTTGTCCTAACTGTACAATATATAATTTACAGGTTGATGTCTTAAGGTAATAAGTAATGTTTATTGCAGATGTTAGTCAGGGCGTATTCGCCTAAAAACAAACAGGGTTATTCAGAGAAAGGTGAAAACCAGTGAGGGAGTGTGCAAGCCCTGGCTGTGAGAGGGAAGCAGACATGCTGGAGACGTGAGGGAGTGTGTGAGCCCTGGCTGTGAGTGGAATGCATAGAGACTCCATTCTGTGTGAAGTAACAGCATCCCTCTGATCTGCTGAGCCATTGTATCAACTTGATTTTTGGAAAACTGTAAAATACTTTTTTTTAATTTTTTTTAAAGAAGAATCTAAATAGCAATTTTCACATCTGTAACATCTTTGGTTTTTAGGCTAGGGTCAGACGAAAGCATTTTTCCCCCGCGAACGTGAAAAAGTGCGTCCGAACGCATTGACGTATATTTTCACGGAATGCGCAAAAACGGTCAGACGGCGCGCATTTTCGGACGTGATTTTGTACGGATCGTCAATAAAACTCTTTTTGCGTCTGGACGTTATGTAGGCTGGACATTAGCAGCGTCTGACATCTCCTAATCACACACACACCGCTATGCGGCCGCAGCACACTCTGTACGTCAGTACTAGCGGTTCTGCGTTCTCAAAAAAATGCGTTCAAATTCCACTTGCGTTGCGTGGCTGGACTTTTGTGCGGCCGTACTTCGTATATTGGCCGTCATTGCCCGTCATCTGCTGCTAGTGCGGCCGTAATTATGTGCGCCAGAACGCACGTTAAAAGTGCGCTGGTCTAACCCCAGCCTTAGATATACGAGTCTTGTTTAAAATATTCACCTCCCTTTTTTACCCCCTTAACTGGATTTTTGGAAAATGGGAGAACACATTTTTTTTATTTTTCAAGATTGTAAATACCATTTTTTCACGGCTGTAACATCTTTGGATTTTGAAATATAGGTATACTGATGAAAACATTCACCCTCCTTTTTCCCCCTCCCACTGGATTTTAGGAAAATGGTAAAATACTTTTTTTTCAAGAATCTAACAGGGTTATTCAAAGAGAGCCGATCTGGCCCCGAAATGTAACCGGACACTGAAATTCAGCGCAGGGTTACATTTCCTGGCCATTCGGCTATTCTGAGAGCAGGCAGTTCGCCAAATGCCTGCACATACGGTGCCTGTTTGGTGCCTGTTCGAGGGCAGTGAATCCCCATAGAGAAGCAATGCTTTGTCCATTCAGAGAACACAAACCAGCAGTGAAAAGTTGCCGAATTGCCCTGCTGTTCAGTGGTTTCATTTGACAGGTTTATTCAGGCGAATCCCATAGGCTTCAATGTTAAAAATATTCCCGTTTTAATCCAATATCTAATAAACTGTTTATTATTTTATTCTGCAGCAAAAAGTCTCTTTATTTATAGATTTTGTTTGGATATTTTATGCATTTTTTGGGATTTTTTTTGTCAAACTTTTTTTGGTTTTTTTATTGTTTTTTCATTTTTTTGTATCAGACCTTTTTATTATCCTTCATAGGATCTTATGTGTAAATTCCAGACCTTTTCATTTTGTAGTTTTTTTGCAAACAGTGTTTCAATTTTCAAACTTTCAAGCAAACTTTTTTTTTTTCACCTCGTACGTCTGCTTGCCGGCTTTTTCCGGCGGCTGCTCTGCACTGTGATTGACGGCTGCTCGGATTTTTCCAGCGTGTTTGGCTTGGTTTTTGCAGCGGTTTCTGCGGGTTTTCATTGAGTGTTCGGTGAGTGTTCGGCAGGTTTGCGTTGAGTATTCCCTGCACTATGGGGGCCCTGCGGTACTTGCTGAATAGACCACAGAGTCGGCAAACTAGGAATCGCCGAATCGCCCCGAAGTGTGGGGAACGAAAAGTCACCGAACGTGCGGTGACTTTTCAAATCTTTTTGAATAACCCTGTAAATACCAAGCATCTTTGTTTTTTTTAAATATAGGTATACTGGTTAAAGTATTCACCCCCCTTTTTCATTCTCCTTACTTGGATTTTTTGAAAATGGTATAACACGTGTACTTTTATTTTTCAAGAAGTATGTAAATACCAATTTTCACGCCTGTAACATCTTTGGTTTTTGAAATATAAGTATCCAGTTTTAAATGTTCACATACCTTTTTCACCCCCTTAGGGGCAGAATTTCCAAAAATCCTTCCTTAGTGGGTGCCTATGTCATAAAAACAGTGTACCTTCAAAATTTCCTGTTCCTCTGTTAAACGGTTTGAGCTGGGCGTTGTTCAGCCAGTCAGGATGTATATATATATATATGTATATATACAGTTGTGTTCAAAATTATTCAACCCCCAATGCTGTAAAGGGTTTTAGGGAATTTAGTGACATTTGTAATTGTATTCAGAATGAAATCCTACAAGGACTTTTTAAAGAACCATATGCAACTAAAATGACATCAATTGGTTTTGTAATACAGTAGTAAATGTTTCTTTTGTGAATTCTTCATTGACACAATTATTCAACCCCTTAGAGACTACCACTCTGAAGAACAGAGGTTCATTTAAGTGTTTTCAATCAGGTATTGAAAACACCTGTGGATGTCACGGAGCAGCAATAAAGCATAATAAGCACCAATTAGGCAGCTTTAAAATGACTGTGATACTCAGCTCCTTCTAGACATTTACTGGTGTGGTTACAAACATGGTGAAGTCAAGAGAATGGTCCAGGAAGACAAGAGAAGAGGTGATTACTCTTCACAGGATGGCTATAAGAAGATTGCAAAGATGTTAAACATACCAAGAGAGACCATAGGAAGCATCATTCGCAAATTCAAGGCAAAGGGCACTGTTGAAACGCTACCTGGTCGTGGCAGAAAGAAGATGCTGACTTCGACTGCTGTGCGCTACCTGAAGCGTAGAGTGGAGAAAAGTCCCGTGTGACTGCTGAGGAACTGAGAAAAGATTTGTCAGATGTGGGTACTGAAGTTTCAGCTCAGACAATACGGCGCACACTGCGTAATGAAGGCCTCCATGCCAGAACTCCCAGGCTCACCCCCTTGCTGTCTCCAAAGAATAAGAAGAGTCGACTGCAGTATGCCAAAAGTCATGTGGACAAACCACAGAAGTTTTGGATAGTGGACTGATGAAACAAAATTAGAACTGTTTGGGCCCATGGATCAACGCTATGTTTGGAGGAGGAAGAACAAGGCCTATGAAGAAAAGAACACCTTGCCTACTGTGAAGCATGGCGGGGGTCAATCATGCTTTGGGGCTGTTTTGCTTCTGCAGGTACAGGGAAGCTTCAGCGTGTGCAAGGTACCATGAATTCTCTTCAGTACCAGGAGATATTGGATGACAATGTGATGCAGTCCGTCACAAACCTGAGGCTTGGGAGACGTTGGACCTTTCAACAGGACAATGATCCCAAGCATACCTCCAAGTCCACTAGAGCATGGTTGCAGATTAAAGGCTGGAACATTTTGGAGTGGCCATCGCAGTCACCTGACTTAAATCCGATTGAGAACCTCTGGTGGGACTTAAAGAAAGCAGTTGCAGTGCGCAAGCCTAAGAATGTGACTGAACTGGAGGCTTTTGCCCATGACGAATGGGCGAAGATACCCGTAGATCGCTGCAAGACACTTGTGTCAAGCTATGCTTCACGTTTAAAAGCTGTTATAACGGGGGCGGGGCCGGATGTGGAGGAGAACAGACGTGCTTTGCAGAGCTCCGGGTCTTCTCTCTCCCAACGGGGATTTTTTTTTAAGTTTCCAGGCAGCACGGAACCCCCCTTCTGTGCACCTGACGCCAGTAATCGGACGCTGCACCCCGGGGGCAGATCTGCTCTCACCCCGGAACCGTAATTACGTTCTAGGCAGTGTTGCGGTGTGGGCTTATGTGAGTCGGCGGCCATCTTGCGGCCTATTGAGCCCTCACGCGCCGGACCACCTTCTGGCTGACCCGCTCCTGATTACGTGGGAGGACTGTGAAGAGCCGCGCCAAGGAGTAGCAGCCGTTTTTTCACCCTGAAAGGTCGCCGCAATTTCCCCCACAGCTGCGGTGCCGCTGTGGAGGAGCCATAGGAGTGGTGTGGGCCTGATGCTAGAGAGGGGCCTGGGCCCCGCTATCGGGTGGATCTCCGCTCCGGGGTGCGGCCGCTGGAACTCGAGGCTGCACTAAGGACCTCTTACCGCAGCCGACCATCAGGAGTGAGGTACAGTGCGGCGACCTATCGCTTCCCCTTGCACAGCACGGCATTCTCCCCTTGACATCAGGAGACGGGCACAGCAACGGCCGCGTGTGGAGGCCTGCGGCTGCGGCTCCAATCGAATTTTTGCACGGTGGGAACGCCGGACCGTCGACCCCACCCGCAGCGGACATATACCGGAGCACTGTTAGGCGACTCGGACCGAATGTGTCGGGTTACTTGTCGAAGGGCCTTCAGCTATTTGGCTAACATAAACGCCTGATCGCTATGTAGAGCACGCGACCTGCGCTGAATCGTTATTAATCCAACGGCATCTAAGGGGTTTATCCGAGGCAGCATCCTTTCAACCACAAGTCGAGGAACTCACTCTACGCCCTAAATGGCACCTCCTAAGGCACAGCGAACCCTGGAGGCCCCAAAATCGGCTCGGAAGGACGTAGTAAGGAGGCCCAAGATGGTGGATCTCCGCAGCCTGCGTTGGCCCATGATCCGGACACGTCGGCCTCAGCTTCGCTTGGCCTCTCTGAATCGTTGCCACCCTCAGAGAGCAGGTTACATGCCATGTTGCAGGAACTGCGTTCAACCATACAAGCTGACATCAAAGGAGCGCTGCAGGAGCTGAGCCGGGACGTTCTGGATTTGGGTGAGCGAACAGATGCATTGGAATCCAAGGCGGATGACTTATGCTTGGCCCACAACGATCTGGTAGACCGACATCAGGCTTTGCAAGCAGCCCATGAATCTCTGGCACTTAAACTGGCTGACATCGAAGATCGCTCACGGCGTAATAATATTAGAATCAGGGGAATTTCTGAAGCGGTCACCCTAGCGGAATTACACCCATACCTACTGGAACTGTTCCAAACTTTGCTTCCTGAGGCTACGTCACAAGACCTTCTTCTGGATCGAGCGCATCGTCTCCCACGAGCAAAAAACCTGCCTACATCGGTGGCCCGGGATGTTATTATTCGGGTGCACTTTTTTCATATTAAGGAGGCTCTGATGTCGGCGTCAAGGAAGTCCATGCCTTTTTCTGCCCCTTATGCTGAGATCTTGTTCTTCGCTGATTTGTCGGCTTCGACCATGTCCAAGCGTCGTGAGTTCTCCTCTCTCACCAAGATCCTCCGCAATCACAAATTGGCGTACAGATGGGGGTTCCCTACGAAGCTCCTGATATGGAAGGAGGGTACCCTGCATGTTGTTCCTGATGTCGCCACTGGATTACAATGTTTGAAAGAGTGGAATATTCTGGCTGACTTCTCACCTCCGCGTGAGCCTTCCTCATCACCGATCAAAGTCTCTCCAGAATGGCACAGAGTCCGGCCTAAGTGATGGGTGTCTCCTTCCCTGTCGCTTTTCAACTGTTCAGATCCCTGGACAGTTACCTTTACGGCGGAAGTGGTTCCTTTATATGTTTGCCTCGGGACCCTATGTTTTTTCTTTTTCATTATGGTTCAGTGCTTGGGCCTCGCATTGAGCTCTGTGTAGCGAGCGTCCCCTCGTCCTCCCGTTTGAGTCTCCTCAGCTGATAATTTACCCTTTTTTCTTTATTGCCACTTGGAATGACTCATTTCTGCTGTATTTTCATGATGCAGCGCTATTTGTTTTGCGTTTTTTTCCTTTTTAGTCTTTTTACCTTTTATTTTTTTTTCCTTTGTCTGCGATATGCTCTTATGGTCCTGGCCTTCATACTCCCCATGCCTCACCTTGGTCATGTATAATCCTACCATGCATGTTAGATCGTTGTGGTTGATTAATCATGAGTAAGCCTCAGTTTCGGATTTTCTCGATGAATGTTAGGGGGCCGAATGTTCCGTTTAAAAGACATGCTCTGTTTTGTGACTTACATATACATAAACCGGCGATAGTCTGTGTGCAGGAGACGCATTTTAGTGCTATGCGCACCCCACACTTACAATCCGCCATGTACCCTGTATCTTTTCATTCTTCTGCCCAGACGAAGTCTAGGGGTGTCTCAATCCTTTTTCATAAAGATTGGGTCTTTAAATGCTCGATCCAATATACAGATCCATTGGGTCGCCTTTTGATCTTGGTGGGCACTATGAATGAACTCCCCATAACTGTTACTAATTTATATTTGCCTAATGTCATCCCGGTATGTTTCCTTAAAAAAGCTTATGGTAAAATTAAGAATATGTTGGAGGGAACCCTTTTCCTCTGTGGAGACTTTAACTGTGTGCCTGACTCGGTTGTGGACACACGACCGGGCCAGAACCGCAAACAGCCCCCCTCTAGCCGCCAGCTAAATGATTTTTTACGCTCCTCTGACTTATATGATGCATGGAGAATTATTAACCCCTCGACTAGAGATTTTACCTTTTTTTCACCAGTTCACTCATCTTACAGTCGAATTGATTTATGTCTGATACATGGTTCTACTGTCCCTCGACTCCTAGCTGCTTGTATTGGCTCTATAACGTGGTCCGACCATGCTCCCATAACGTTGGATTTTGAGGCTGACTACCCGGCTAGGGGGTTGGGAACCTGGCGACTAAATGACTCACTTATTGTGAGTGGCGCTGATGTCTCTGAAACATCGGCGGTGTTACGGGAATACTTCGTATTAAATGTGACGGACAAAGTGGCCATTTCATCCGCTTGGTTGGCGCATAAAGCAGTGGTGAGGGGACATTTGATTCAGAGAGGGGCTGCACGGAAAAAGGCCCTGAATGCCCAGACGACCTCATTACAGCGGCAAATATCTGACTTGGAATCCCAACATAAAACGAATCCCACATATGACCTCCTATCTCGATTAACGACCCTTCGACGGGATTTAATTCACCTGACGTTGCAGTCCTCTGAACGGGCCATACGACGCTTAAATTACAATCATTATACCCAAGGCAACAAAGCTGGCCGGTTATTGGCATCTAAATTAAAATCTAAAAGACTCCAAAATAAGATATCTTATCTATTAGATGAGGGGGGGGGACAGGATTTATAACCCGCTTAAAATCTCGGAGAAGTTTGCTGACTTTTACGCCTCTTTATATAATTTAAAATCGGACCCGACAACCCACGACCCGGACCCAGATGAGATAATTCGATTCCTTCAGGATGCAAGCCTCCCTTCCTTATCCCGTTCGCAAGCGGCAGATTTGCTGGTTCCGTTCACAGAGGAGAGGTGTATAAGGCCGTTAAGGCTCTCCCAAAAATAATAGCCCCTGGACCGGATGGTTTCTCGAATCTATATTATCAGACCTTCGCAGATATTTTAATACCGACTCTCACAAGAGTCTTCAATCACATCAAAACACAGGTGTAATACCCCAGAAATGCTTCAAGCTACTATCATAACGTTACCTAAACCTGGCAAACCCCCGACGAGCTGTGCGAATTTCCGTCCTATCTCATTATTAAATGTGGATGCTAAGCTGTACGCTAAGCTGTTGGCGTCTAGAATAGCACCTCTGCTTCCCCTCCTGATTTCGGCGGAGCAGACCGGGTTTATACCGGGTAGACAAACATGCGACAATACCCGACGATTTTATAATATAATTGACATTGCCTACAGAACCAATATGAAGGGACTCCTCTTGGCACTGGATGCCGAGAAGGCATTTGACCGCCTACATTGGGACTATATGCGCAAGGCATTAGCAGTCTTTGGTTTTCCTGCACTATTTATTAACAGTATCATGAGTCTATATTCCTTCCCGACAGCAAAAGTACTGGCATCTGGGTTTCTTTCATCCTCATTCTCCATTACTAACGGTACCCGACAGGGATGCCCTCTCTCCCCACTCATCTTTGTTTTGGCATTGGAGCCGTTAGCTGCGCGGATTAGGCGAGACTCCTCTATCTCTGGCATCTCCACTCCAGATGGAGTCCATAAATTAGCTATGTTTGCTGACGATATTTTAATTTTCCTTACCTCCCCTGAAACTTCTCTACCGGCTCTGATGCGCCAGCTTAACTCCTATGGCCTGGTCTCCTACTATAAAAATAATGTGAGCAAGACACAGGCACTACCCCTACATGTTGATGATCTAGTACTCTCCACCTTACGGGGCCTGTACCCATTTGACTGGAGAACAACCTCTTTAAAATATTTGGGTATCTCACTCACCAAATCCAGGGGCTCTATCCTTAAACTTAATTATAACCCCTAGTGAACTCTATTTCCTCCCAATTGACCTCCTGGCATGCCCTGGAGGTCTCTTGGATGGGACGAATGGCAGCTTTGAAAATGTGTATTTTACCCCAGATTCTCTACTTTTTTAGGAACATCCCAGTTTTCATCCCGGCCCACATGTTGCTTCGCATGCAAAAAATGCTGCACGCACACATATGGAAGGGGAGGCCCCCACGCATTTCAGCCTCCACAATTAACGCGACTAGACGAAGGGGGGGTCTGGGCTTTATAAATGTTACAGCGTATTATAGGGCGGCCTTATTGGCTCAGTTGCTGTCCTCTATGTCCCAGGGTGAAACCCCCTTATGGCTACGGATGGAAAATGCCTATACAGCCCCCTTTCGAGTTCATGACCTGATGTGGTTTGCGACGCTCCCACACCAAAAGTTGGAGGGTATCTTACCATCCACTTCCCTTTCACTTATGGCATGGCGTTTATGGGGAAGACCACTTTTACAACCTTTCCCGCTGCTTAGTTTAGCTCCGCTGCGCTTTCTATCCCGCACTATCCAGGACCTGAATCTTGACCGATGGTTCCAATTAGGGCTCACACATATAAACCAGCTCTTTACGGCCACCGCTATCAAACCATTCCCGGATCTGACACGTGAGTTTGCCCTTCCCGCTAGCGACTGCTTCACGTACCTTAGGGTAAAACATGCACTGACTCAACGAGGTATTTCCTCCTTTGCGACGACGGATATTACGGCCTTTCACAGACTGTGCTTAGGTAAAAAAGTTATGAAAAAACCTTTGTCTTTATGTTATGACAGTTTGTTAACTGCGAACCCCACTAAGAAACTGCCTTATATGATCAGGTGGGACAAAGACTTGTCGCTCAATTCATCTGAGGAAGACTGGTTCTATGCCACTGAAACGGTCTATAAATACACTAGGAGCACTAACTTACGGGAATCACACCTTAAACTTTTATATAGATGGTATCTGACCCCGAATCGATTAGCTTATATACCCGGACAGTCCGGTATGTGTTGGCGCTGTGGTACCAGTATTGGATCTATTCTTCATATTTTCTGGCAATGTCCGCTCCTTGTCACCTTCTGGGGGAAGGTTGGCAGACTGATCTCTCACTGTACCGGCTTGTCTATGTCCTTATGCCCTAAACAATACCTATTGAATATGCTACCGATTACTGTACAGCAACGCCACAGAGGCATCATAACGATTATACTAAGTGTAGCTAAATTAACTATAGTGCGTCACTGGCTTCTCAAGTCAGTCCCTCCATGAGAGAAGTCATGTTATCCTTAGAGAATGTTTATGAGTATGAGGGAATGTATCATAGGGCCGTTAACTCTCTGGTTAGGTTTCAAGGTATATGGGAAGGGTGGGAATTTTTTGTGGCTTCTGGGACTTGATATAAAAAATAGGGGATAGGACAGTAGTGTTGCCGTTCTTGGACTTGACTGAGCATATCTTTCCTTCTCTTTTCTTTTTCTCTTTTCTCTCCTTTCTCTTTTTCCTTTTTCTTTTTCTCTTAATTTTCCTCCGGTTTTTCCTTCTCGATATTTTTGAGTACTTTTTATAAATTGTGTGGTTTTTCTTTTCTTGCTGTTTTGTTATGATTAACTAGGTGTAAAGCCTGCCCAGAGGGCAGTCTATTGATAAGTGTGGTGCGTTGTGCTTGGTTCGGTGCCATTTATTGTGCTGTGTTTGGCTCTGTGCCGTTTATTCTGTTGTGCTCGTTCTCTGTGCCGTCTATTGTACTGTGCTCGGCTCTGTGAGTTTATTGTGCTCGGCTCTGTGGCGTTTATTGTGCTCGGTCTGTGGCGTTTATTGTGCTCGGCTCTGTGGCGTTTATTGTGCTCGGCTCTGTGGCGTTTATTGTGCTCGGCTCTGTGGCGTTTATTCTGTTTTGCTCGGCTCTGTGCTGGGCTCTGCACATCGGCTCTGTGCTCTGCTCCGTGCCGTATATTGTGCTCTGCTTTTTATTGTGCTCTGCGCCGTTTATTGTGTTGTGCTTGGTTCTGTGCTTGGCGCCGTTTATTGTGCTGTCATTGGCTGTGCCGTTTATTGTGCTGTGCTCTGTGCCGTATATTGTGCTGTGCTTGGCGCTGTGCCGTTTATTGTGCTTGGCTCTGTGGCGTCTATTGTGCTGTGCTCGGCTCTGTGGCGTCTATTGTGCTGTGCTCGGCTCTGTGGCATTTATTGTGCTGTGCTCTGTGGCGTTTATTGTGCTCGGCTCTGTGGCGTTTATTGTGCTTGGCTCTGTGGCGTTTATTCTGTTGTGCTCGGCTCTGTGGCGTCTATTGTACTGTGCTCGGCTCTGTGGCGTTTATTGTGCTCGGCTCTGTGGCGTTTATTGTGCTCGGCTCTGTGGCGTTTATTCTGTTTTGCTCGGCTCTGTGCTGGCTCTGCACATCGGCTTGTGCTCTGCTCCGTGCCGTATATTGTGCTCTGCTTTTTATTGTGCTCTGCGCCGTTTATTGTGTTGTGCTTGGTTCTGTGCTTGGCGCCGTTTATTGTGCTGTGATTGGCTGTGCCGTTTATTGTGCTGTGCTCTGTGCCGTATATTGTGCTGTGCTCGGCGCTGTGCCGTTTATTGTGCTTGGCTCTGTGGCGTCTATTATGCTCGGCTCTGTGGCGTCTATTGTGCTCGGCTCTGTGGCGTTTATTGTGCTCGGCTCTGTGGCGTTTATTGTGCTCGGCTCGGTGGCGTTTATTGTGCTCGGCTCTGTGGCGTTTATTGTGCTCGGCTCTGTGGCGTTTATTGTGCTCGGCTCTGTGGCGTTTATTGTGCTCGGCTCTGTGGCGTTTATTGTGCTCGGCTCTGTGCCTTTAATGGGTTGTGCTCTGCTCTGTGCCATCTATTGTGCTCTGCTTGGCGCTCTGCTCTGTGCTCTGCACTCGGCTGTGTTCAGGTACTGGGCTCAGGCGCTGGGCTCTGCGCTCAGGCGCTGGGCTCTGCGCTCAGGCGCTGGGCTCAGGCGCTGGGCTCTGCGCTCAGGCGCTGGGCTCTGCGCTCAGGCGCTGGGCTCAGGCGCTGGGCTCTGCGCTCAGGCGCTGGGCTCTGCGCTCAGGCGCTGGGCTCTGCGCTCAGGAAGCTGGGCTCAGGCGCTGGGCTCTGCGCTCAGGCGCTGGGCTCAGGCGCTGGGCTCTGCGCTCAGGCGCTGGGCTCTGCGCTCAGGCGCTGGGCTCAGGCTCTGCGCTCAGGCGCTGGGCTCAGGCTCTGCGCTCAGGCGCTGGGCTCAGGCGCTGGGCTCTGCGCTCAGGCACTGGGCTCAGGCGCTGGGCTCAGGCGCTATGCTCTGCGCTCAGGCGCTGGGCTCAGGCGCTCTGCGCTCAGGCGCTGGGCTCAGGCGCTCTGCGCTCAGGCGCTGGGCTCAGGCGCTCTGCGCTCAGGCGCTGGGCTCAGGCGCTGGGCTCTGCGCTCGGCTCTGCGCTCAGGCGCTGGGCTCAGGCGCTGGGCTCTGCGCTCAGGCGCTGGGCTCAGGCGCTGGGCTCAGGCGCTGGGCTCTGCGCTCAGCGCTGGGCTCTGCGCTCAAGCGCTGGGCTCAGGCACTGGGCTCTGCGCTCAAGCGCTGGGCTCAGGCGCTGGGCTCTGCGCTCAAGCGCTGGGCTCAGGCGCTGGGCTCTGCGCTCAGGCGCTGGGCTCAGGCGCTGGGCTGAGGCGCGTGGCAACCTCCGTAACAGGCTGTTGCGGTTGGATGCGCGCGCGCCACCTGCCGCAGCACGCCCAAAGCGTCCAACGGAGGTTGGATGCGCGCGCAGCAAACCTCCGTAGGACGCTTTGGGCGTGCTGCGGCGGGTGGCGCGCGCGCACCCGGCTGCGCGCGCATCCAACCGCCACAGCACCCGTGGGCTGCGCGCATGCGCAGTCCATACATATATATATATATATATTATACACGCACACACACACACTGTAACCCATGTGATATATATACACACATATATGTTTTTTACAGTGTGTGTGTGTGTATGGCCGGCATCCAGGCTCAGGCGAGCCCCCGGCTCGGCTGGGCCTCTAGGCCCAGGCCAAGCGGGGGCTCGCCTTAGCTGGATGCCGGCAAGCAAGTAGCTCGGGCGGCATCCAAGCTTAGGCGAGCCCCCGGCTTGGCTGGGCCTAGAGGCCCAGCCGAGCCGTGACTCGCCTGAGCCTGGAGGACGCCCGAGCAGGCAATTCGGCCGGCCTCCATGCTTAGTGAGTCCCCGGCTCGGCTGGGCCTCTAGGCCAGGCCAAGCCGGGGGCTCGCCTAAGCTTGGATACCGGCCGAGCAAGCAGGGTGGGTGTGGAGAGCACATACTCCCCTACATCGGCCCTCCAGCGATGGCAGTCCCGCTTCCAGTGTCCTCTCTCCGTTGGTCACCGGTATGACGTCACGAAAGCCTTTGACCCAGGGTCAAAGGCTTTCATGACGTCATACCGACGACCAACGGAGACAGAGAGGACGCTGGAAGCGGGACCGCCATCGCTGGAGGAGCTAAGGGCCGATGGAGGTGAGTATGTGTAGGCAACATCCTCCTACATTGGCCCTGAGCTCCAGCGGTGACTTCCTCCGGCTGTCGCTGGCTGCTCGGCCGGCCTCTAGGCTTAGGCGAGTCCCCGGCTCGGCTGGGCCTGTAGGCCCGAGCCAAGCCGGGGGCTCGCCTGAGCCTGGAGGCCGGCCTAGCAGCCAGCGACAGCTGGAGGAAGTCCCCGCTGGAGCTCAGGGCCAATGTAGGGGGATGTTGCCTACACATACTCACGACATCGGCCCTTAGCGCCTCCAGCGATGGCGGTCCCGCTTCCTCTCTCTCTTCGTTGGTCGCCGGCATGATGTAACGAAAGCCTTTGACCCCGGCATTTTGACCGGGGTCAAAGGCTTTCGTGACGTCATACCGGCGACCAACGGAGAGAGAGAGGACGCTGGAAGCGGGACCGCCATCGCTGGAGGAGCTAAGGGCCGATGTCGGTGAGTATGTGTGGACGGTGGAGGACTCGAGGCCGAGGTAGGTGAGTATATGCTCTCCACACCCACCCTGCTTGCTCGGCCGGTTACCAAGCTTAGGTGAGCCCCCGGCTTGGCTTGGGCCTAGAGGACCTGTCGAGCGGGGACTTGCCTGAGCATGGAAGCCGGTCGAGTTGCATGCTTGGGCGTCCTCCAGGCTTCAAGCGAGTCCCCGGCTCGGCTGGGCCTCTAGGCCCAAGCCAAGCCGGGGGCTCACCTAAGCTTGGATACCGGCCGAGCAAGCAGGGTGGGTGTGGAGAGCACATTACTCACCTACATTAGCCCTGAGCTCCAGCGGTGACTGTCCTCCGCTGTCGCAGGCTGCTCGGCCGGCCTCCAGGCTCAGGCGAGCCCCCGGCTTGGCTTGGGCCTACAGGCCCAGCCGAGCCGGGGGCTCGCCTAAGCCTGGAGGCCGGCCGAGTTGCCTGCGACAGCCACCGCTGGAGCTCCGGGCCAATGTAGGGGGATGTTGCCTACACATACTCACCGACATCGGCCCTTAGCTCCTCCAGCGATGGCGGTCCCGCTTCCAGCGTCCTCTCTCTCTTCGTTGGTCGCCGGCATGATGTAACGAAAGCCTTTGACCCCGGCATTTTGACCCGGGGTCAAAGGCTTTCGTGACGTCATACCGGCGTCCAACGGAGAGAGAGAGGACGCTGGAAGCGGGACTGCCATCGCTGGAGGAGCTAAGGGCCGATGTCGGTGAGTATGTGTAGGCAACATCCTCTTACATTGGCCCGGAGCTCCACCGGTGGCTGTCCTCTGGCTGTCGCAGGCTGCTAGGCCGGCCTCCAGGCTTAGGCGAGTCCCCGGCTCGGCTGGGCCTGTAGGCCCAAGCCAAGCCGGGGGCTCGCCTGAGCCTGCTCGGCCGGCCTAGCAGCCTGCTCGGCCGGCCTAGCAGCCTGCTCGGCCGGAGGAGGTCACCGCTGGAGCTCAGGGTCAATGTAGGGGAGTATGTGTAGGCAACATCGGCCCTGAGCTCCAGCCGTGACCTCCTCCGGCCGAGCAGGCTGCTCGGCCGGCCTCTAGGCTTAGGCGAGTCCCCGGCTCGGCTGGGCCTGTAGGCCCAAGCCAAGCCGGGGGCTCGCCTGGGCCTGGAGGCCGGCCTAGCAGCCTGCTCGGCGGAGGAGGTCACCGCTGGAGCTCAGGGCCGATTTAGGGGAGTATGTTTTGGGAACTTCGGCCCTGAGCTCCAGCGGTGACCGTCCTCCGGCTGTCGCTGGCTACTCGGCCGGCCTCTAGGCTTAGGCGAGTCCCCGGCTCGGCTGGGCCTGTAGGCCCAAGCCGAGCCGGGGGCTCGCCTGAGCCTGGATGCCCGCCGAGCAGGCCGCGACAGCCGGAGGACGGTCACCGCTGGAGGATCGGGGCTTGCGGCGTCTAAACACACGGGTAGCTGCGCGCGGCTCGTGCCGATTTTTTTTTTTTTTTGCAGGCGGCCGGCACGCGCAGCTACCTGTTTGTTTTAACAGCCACTTTCAAATGTCCGTCGCGCATGCGCAGACTGCTTTTGGCGACGGACACTTGAAGGCTTACTCTTTTATAGTATAGATGTGTCACAATTTTATTGTGTACTAGTTTAGAATGAAAAAAAAAATGGTTCACCCGAATGATTACGTTGTATACCATAGGTTGATGCTAGACTTGTTACTTAGAGGATCCTGCGTGATCCAGTCCTCTTTCAATAATTGGAATTTCATTCTGGCATTTGTTATTTATGTATGAACCTCAATAAAAAATTTATATGGAAAAAAAAAAAGCTGTTATAACTGTAAAAGGATGTTGTACTAAGTACTAAGATTGAATGTCACTTGGGGGTTGAATAAAACTGATAATGATGTGAGCACAGAAAATACATTTGTGCTTATTTCATTATAAATGTTATGTTATATTTGTTTGACCTACACGTGCCTCTTTGATTTAATTGTAAGCAAGATGACTGAATGATCAAAATCAATGTCAAACTGGCCAAAACACTCAATTTCAGTGGGGGTTGAATAATTTTGAACACAACTATATATATATATGTATATAATCTCCGCAGCGCTGCGCTGTGGATTCAGGTAAAATTTGGCTCGCTCCTCACATTCCCTCCTCCCACACCAGGAGACCCTCCATGCCCCTTCGGCAGGACACCCATAAGCAGCTTTTAGGGCTCGTATTTTCCCGGAATAAAGATACGGGCCGGAGGGGAGCGCGCCAGATGTTACTGCGTCCTATGAAATTTGGTGGAAACAAGCTGTAAAAACCTAGG
This sequence comes from Leptobrachium leishanense, assembly GCA_009667805.1. Classification (NCBI taxonomy): domain Eukaryota; kingdom Metazoa; phylum Chordata; class Amphibia; order Anura; family Megophryidae; genus Leptobrachium; species Leptobrachium leishanense. The sequence continues at coordinate 9,149,565 of CM019064.1, forward strand.
CCATAAACGAGAAATATATAAAAAAACCTCGTTCTATCGCTGCCACACATCTGGACCATACAGCTGTGTGTTCCCGGCTCTGTCGTCACCCTCCGAAAACGCTGTACCCTGATTTCACCCCAATTAGGAGGGATACGCCTCAGTGTCCGCCTGGTCCATGAAAAGCTAATTGCGATAGCATGGTGGGAAGGAACTGGTCCTTCTCCATCACTCCCATCCGCTGGGACCCAGAGCCTTGGATGAATGCCGTTGTCTCAGGGCTTTCCAGCCGATGATTTACAGTACGCCCTGCTGGGACTCTGAGCCCTCAATGTCAATGATCTCCACCAAAGCCCTCTGATGTGAAAGATCTCTGATCCAAACAACCGTGCATTTTATAGGAATGTTCCCAGGCGTGGGAGAAGATATACAGTGTGTGTGTAATATATATATATATTATATATATATCAATCCGAGGGGGATTAGAGAACAATTTATTATTAAGCATGCAGTTTCTCTGCCTTCCAGGCCTGTCTGTCAGATCTCAGAGTGTTTGCCTTTAGCTCCATGTGTCTGTCAGCTCCTGATCCTCTCAATATATTATCTGTCCTGCTCCTAGTACTCTTAGTTTCTGAGCCTTCCTGTTCCTTTTCCTCCCAGTTCATTATCCATCCTGTACTTTACCCTCCTAGTTCATTATCCATCCTGTACCTTATTCTCCCAGTTCATTATCCATCCTGTACTTTATCCTCCCAGCTCCTTAGCCATCCTGTTCCTTATCCTCTTGGTTCATTATCTGTCCTGCTCCTAGTCCTTTCAGTTTCTTATCCATACTGTTCCTTATCCTCTCAGTTCATTATTCTTCATGTTCCTTATCCTCTTTATCCTCTCAGTTCATTATCCTTCCTGTTCCTTATCCTCTCAGTTCATTATTCTTCCTGTTCCTTATCCTCTCAGTTCCTTATCCTTCCTGTTCTTTATCCTCTCAGTTCCTTATCCTTCCTGTTCTTTATCCTTCCTGTTCCTTATCCTCTCAGTTCATTATCCTTCCTGTATTCCTTATCCAGCCCATTTCATTATCCTTCCAGTTTTTGTATCCTCCCAGCTCGTTATCCATCCCGTTCCTTGTTATCCATTATTATCCATCATGTTCCTTATCTTCCCAGTTCAATATCTATCCTGTTCCCTATCCTCTCAGTTCATTATCTTTCCTTTTGCTTATCCTGCCAATTCATTATCCATCCTGTTCGTTATCCTACAGTTCCTTATCCTCTCAGTTCCTTATCCAAGTTCCTTATCTTCTCAGTTTATTATCCTTCATGTTCCTTATCCTCTCAGTTCATTATCCTTCCTGTTCATTATCCTTCTGGTTCCTTACCCTCTCAGTTCATTATCCTTCCTGTTCCTTATCCTCTCAGTTCATTGTCCTTCCTGATCCTTTATCCTCTCAGTTCCTTATCCTCTCAGTTCCTTATCCTCTCAGTTCATTATCCTCTCAGTTCATTATCCTTCCTTTTCCTTATCATCTCAGTTCATTATCCTTCCTGTTCCTTATCCTCTCAGTTCATTCTCCTTCCTGTTCCTTATCCTCTCAGTTCATTATCCTTCCTGTTCCTTATCCTCTCAGTTCGTTATTCTTCCTGTTCCTTATCTTCTCAGTTCATTATCCTTCCTGTTCCTTATCCTCTCAGTTCATTATCCTTCCTGTTCCTTATCCTCTCAGTTCATTATCCTTCCTGTTCCTTATCCTCTCAGTTCATTATCCTTCCTGTTCCTTATCCTCTCAGTTCGTTATTCTTCCTGTTCCTTACCCTCTCAGTTCGTTATCCTTCCTGTTCCTTATCCTCTCAGTTCATTATCCTTCCTGTTCCTTATCATCTCAGTTCATTGTCCTTGCTGTATTCCTTATCCTTGCAGTTGATTTTTCCTACCTGTTCCTTATTGTGACGGGACGGCCGCCACTACGCTGTAGCGCAGTACAACAGTTCAAGTGTTTATTTATTTGTGTGTTATCAAAAGTTCGTTAGCCCTTATTTTTATAAGTACCTCAATATGATTTTCCCTGTTGTTCCCCTGTTTCCCGCTCATTCAGAGCCACGGAAAGTTCACCAGACGAGCTGGCACCGAGCCTCAAGATAAGGGCTGCACCCACCAGGGGGGCCCAAGGTGAACAAAGGGTAATTGGGCCATGGCTCTAGGCAGTGGCAGAAATCACCCCGGGAGGGCTGAGGGCGGACCAGGGGAGAACAATGTCTTTTTTCCCCATAAACCGAGACGCTTCAAGGACCTCTCTACAGCACTGCATCCTCGGGGTATCCTACGAGCACCTCGCTACCACACTACCGACCTCCAGGTGTACTCGGCGCTGACGGCGGATCTACTTTCCCCGAGTAGCGGGATCCGTCACATTGGCTGGCAGCCTGGTGGGATCGGCTGAGACCAGACAAGCAGGGGGAAATACAGCTGCTGGCTTGACACCGGTCTCAGCCACCACAACACGCCGAGCATCCGGAGCGGCCGCCATCCGGGGTGGAGATTCTGAGAACAGCCCAGCAGGGGGAAAAACAGCCGCTGGCTTGACCCCGGTCTCAGACACCCCTGGGTCCGAGAGGCGGACACCCCAAGTAACGGCCGTAACCCCGTATGGCCCAGCACTACGAGGGTCTGAAGCGCACGGTCCTTAAAGAATTGCTGAAAGCCAGAGGCAAGATCCCCGGGGGCAAACAAAAGGCGGTCATCATCAGAGAATTGATGGAGGACGACCGTGCTTGTATGCCTCCCTCCGAGGGCTCTGAGACCTCAGAATGGCGGCGAGAGGTACAGTGGCGGCTGGCCCTGTACGGAACAGACCCCTCCGCCGACATCATCGGGTCTTGGCAGATACGGACAGACTCCGCCAAGCAGAAATGCAGCAACGGTCCGGTGGGTCTCTGACTCCCCAGGGCAGCACCGGACCCCCAAGCAAAAGATTCCCTTTGCCGCCTTCAAACTCTTCCCAGAGGGAAGCGAGGATATTGACGGCTTCCTGCAATATTTTGAAAGACAATGTGCCCTGCAAGAGGTGGCGGCCCGAGATTGGGTACCTCTACTGGCAAGTAAGTTGACGGGCAGAGCGGCTGAAGCTTACCGGGCTGTGGCGGATGAGGACTGCATGGTGTACGAGCGGGTCAAGGAACACCTGGCCCGCTATGCACTCACCCCCGAGGTGTATTGAGTCCGGTTCCGAGCTCTAAAGAAAGGGACCCATGACTCCTACGTGGAATGGGGGCTCCGCATGCAACAGGCCATCCGCAGCTGGATCCAGGGATGCCAAGCCACCCACCCGGACCAGATCATCCAACTGCTCTTGCTGGAGCAGTTCTATAACTATTCACCTCCAGAGGTCCGGGATTGGGTGCGAGACCGACGTCCCCTTACCCTGCCGAAGCTACTTGCCTCGCCGATGAATACCAGGACGCCAGGCGAGTACCTCCTCCTGACATCGGCCCCCACCTCCCCGGTTCCATCCAGCACCCCAGCCTCGTACCGCACCCACCGAGAGAGCACCCCGGCCACCGACAATCCACACCCGGTTCCTCGGACCGGTCCCCGGTGCTATGGGTTCAACCAATTCGGACATATCCGGGACCGCTGTCCACTGACTGCCAACCGTCCTGCCCCGCATCGCCCAGCACACCCTCCGGGCAGAGCTACGGCATATTGTTGCCAACATGAGCCGGAGCCAGAACCCACAGCAATTCCGGACGAAGACTGGGGCATCCTACATGAAGCAGACCCGATTCAAGCAGCTGCCCAAGATAACCGGCAGCACCATCGCCAAAAGGTTCGGGTGAATGGATGGAGTGCCAGTGGCCTGCGGGACACTGGCGCAACCCTTACCCTGGCACGGACCCACCTTATTACCCCGGCTGCCTCCACAGGCCACTCGGTGGCCGTCCGAGTCGCCGGTGGCCATGTTTACCGGATCCCTACAGCCCGTGTCCATCTCGATTGGGGCACGGATGCCCGGGACGTGGAAGTAGGGATCATGAAGACCTACCAACCGAAGTACTACTCACGCGGCCGACCTGGTCTGCTGACCTCTACTTTTGAGGACACCCACCCTGGCGGGGTATGCCCCGTCACCACCCGTCATCAAGCAAGGAAGGCTCTGCACACAGACTCCGAGGGGACCGCGGTAAGTGAGACCAGCCCAACCCTTGACCCCGACAATACCCCCTCCCTGACCTGGGATTCCCTGACGGACTTTTCCCAAGCCACCAGGGAAGACGTCACCCTTGCCCTTACCGACAACAGGCTGGGCGGGAGCCGGGAGGGGTAGGGGAAGTGAGATTTGCCTGGGACCAGGGAAGTTGTATAGGACCTCCGGGGGATCGAGGAGGGGAGTGGACCAGGTAACCCATAGGCAACTGGTAGTGCCGGGGAAATATCGGCGCGATCTGTTGAAGATTGGGCATGATATTCCCCTTGCAGGCCATCTGGGGCACAGGCGGACACTGCACCGCCTGACCCAGAGCTTCTTCTGGCCCGGGTTATCTGAGGATGTTAGGGACTATTGCCGGACCTGTGAGGTATGCCAGTGGGTAGGAAAGAGGGGGGACACCCGGAAAGCAACCCTGAGACCCCTACACATAGTGGGAGAACCCTTTAGATGGGTGGCGGTGGATCTGATAGGACCCCTGGCGGTGCCTAGTACTACGGGCAAGAAGTATATCTTGACCGTAGTAGACTACGCCACCAGGTACCCAGAGGCCGTGGCCCTCCGAGATATCCACACAGAGACCGTTGCCGGAGCTCTACTACAGATATTCTCCAGGGTCGGATTTCCCCAGGAAATCTTGTCTGACCAGGGCACGCAATTTACGACCGAGGTGACCCAGCAGCTCTGGAGACTGTGCGGGGTTAAACCCCTGTACAGTTCCCCTTACCACTCGCAAACCAATGGGCTCTGCGAGCGGTTTAACGGGACCCTCAAGCAACTCCTTCGCACCTTTACCATGTCCCATAAGGACTGGGAACGCCACTTGCCTCATCTGTTGTTCGCGTACAGGGAGGTACCCCAGGAAGCCACTGGCTTCTCTCCCTTTGAGCTGTTGTACGGCCGGAGAGTCCGAGGCCCCTTGGACTTGCTCCGGGAGCACTGGGAAGGTGCTCTGGCCGAGGAGGCGACCTCGGCCATAGATTATGTGCTTGAGTTTAGGGACCGGCTGCAGGAATTGACCGCCCTGGTACGGGACAATCTCAAAGCGGCCCAAACCAAGCAGAAGAGGTGGTATGACCGGTCGGCTAGGGACCGCACCTTCCAACTAGGGCAGAAAGTGTTAGCGCTCCGGCCGGTCAAACAAAATAAGTTGCAGGCAGCCTGGGAGGGACCCTACAAAATTATAGAGAAGATCTGCGATACCATCTTCATCGCAGCCAGATGTTCAGATGAAAGGATCCAAAGAACCTTTCATGTGAACATGCTGAAACCATTTCATGAAAGAGAAGAGGGCAGTAGCTGCCATCTGCGCACCGGACGCGGGGGATCTGGAGGATCTCCCCCTGCCGGTACTGCCTGGGGATCCGAGCGCCCAGGGGATAGCTGATGTCCGGCTGGGCGAGGGACTCAGTCCACGCCACAGGGAACAGGCTCAGCAGGTGCTACGGGAGCACCGAGACCTGTTCTCCGTCCCGTCCGGCTACACCTCTGTAGCTCTGCATCGGGTCGATACCCAGAGTCAAACCCCTTGCGGCAGACGGCGTACCGAATCCCCGATGCAGTGAGATACGGGATGCAGAAGGAGATCCGCGAGATGCTGGATCTAGGGGTAATAGAACCATCCGAGAGCCCATGGGCCTCCCGGTGGTTCTAGTACCAAGAAGGATGGCACTACCAGGTTCTGTGTAGATTATAGAAGGCTCAATGAGCACACCGTTACCGACGCCTACCCCATGCCCCGGGTAGACGAGCTCCTGGACCGCATTGCCCAGGTTCACTTCCTCACCACCATTGACTTGTGTAGGGGGTACTGGCAGATTCCCCTTGCCGAGGAAGGTGTGCCGAAATCGGCATTCATCACTCCGTTTGGCCTGTACCAATTTCGGGTCATGCCATTCGGGATGAAGAATGCCCCGGCCACGTTCCAACGCATGGTGGATCGTCTGCTAGAGGGGATGCAGGACTTTACCAGCGCCTACCTAGATGACATAGCCATCTTTAGTAACACCTGGGAGGACCACTTACAGCACTTACGGGCAGTACTGGACCGCCTTGGCACCGCAGGTCTGACAGTCAAACCAGACAAGTGCCACGTTGGCATGTCCGAGGTCCAGTACTTGGGCCACCGGGTGGGCTGCGGAAGGCAGCGCCCGGAACCCGCCAAGGTTGAAGCTGTCGCCCAGTGGCCCACACCCCGCACCAAAACCCAGGTGTTAGCATTTCTAGGTATGGCGGGGTACTACCGCCGCTTCGTCCCCAACTACAGCGCCATTGCCAAACCCATGACTGACTTGACCCGCAAGAACCTTCCCCGACAGGTACTGTGGTCCCATGAGTGTGAGGAAGCCTTCCAGCAGCTCAAGCGAGCCTTGGTGGAGGCTCTCGTGTTGACCGCTCCTGATTCAACTAAACGTTTCGTCGTCCACACAGACGCATCTATGTTCGGACTGGGAGCGGTGCTGAGCCAGGTCGGTGAAGATGGGCATGACCACCCGGTTGCCTACATCAGTCGGAAACTTCTACCCAGGGAGGTTGCCTATGCGGCAATCGAGAAGGAGTGCCTAGCCCTGGTATGGGCACTGAAGAAACTCCAACCCTATTTGTATGGGTGCTCCTTCACGGTCCTCACAGACCACAACCCCCTAGTATGGCTGAACCGGGTGGCCGGAGACAACGGCAGGCTCCTGCGGTGGAGCCTGGCCCTACAGCCCTTCAACTTTACTATCCAATACCGTCCTGGTAAGCAAAATGCCAATGTGGATGGGCTATCCCGCCAGACTGAACTTGAGATCTAAGGTGGGGTCTGTGGACATCCCCAAGTGGACCCGCAGAGGGTCTCACCAGGTCTGCCAACTGGTAACTTGGGGGAGATATGTGACGGGACGGCCGCCACTACGCTGTAGCGCAGTACAACAGTTCAAGTGTTTATTTATTTGTGTGTTATTAAAAGTCTGTTAGCCCTTATTTTTATAAGTACCTCAATATGATTTTCCCTGTTGTTCCCCGCTCATTCAGAGCCACGGAAAGTTCACCAGACGAGCTGGCACCGAGCCTCAAGATAAGGGCTGCACCCACCAGGGGGGCCCAAGGTGAACAAAGGGAAATTGGGCCATGGCTCTAGGCAGTGGCTGAAATCACCCCGGGAGGGCTGAGGGCGGACCAGGGGAGAACAATGTCTTTTTTCCCCATAAATAAGCTGTGTTCTCCATGAAAAATAAATCACTCTTGTTTGAACCTTTACTCCTGCCTCGGCTAGTAATTGGGGATAACAGGGCTTTGGGAACCGAGACGCTTCAAGGACCTCTCTACAGCGTTGCAAACTCGGGGTATCCTACGAGCACCTCGCTACCACACTACCGACCTCCAGGTGTACTCGGCGCTGACGGCGGATCTACTCTCCCCGAGTAGCGGGATCCGTCACACTTATGTTTCCAGTTCCTGATCCTTCCTGTTCCTCATACTCTCCTTATTCTCTCAGTTAATTATCTTTCCTGCTCCTTATCCTGCTAGTTCCTGATCATTTTGGTTTCCTATTCTCCCTTTTTCAGTTAATTTTTCACTTTGTTCTTCATGATCTCAGCTCCTTACGCTTCCTCTTCCTGATAACTTTAGTTCCTTATCCTTTATTTTCATGACCAGTACAGTTTCTTATCATCCATGTTTTTGACCATTTCAGTTCATTATCTTCCATGTTCCGTATCCTTCTTGTCCCTTATCCTCTATGTTCCTCATAATTTCCTTTCATTATCCTCCCTTTTCTTCATCATTTCAGTTCCTTGGTCCCCGTTGTAGCAGATGGGAGATGGGGCAGATTAGATCTGTATTTCTATCTATATAAGGGTCTGCCTGTGTATATGTGTCTATGTGCTTGTTTATACATATCTCCTCCATATAGAGTCATATTCATATTTGGGTCTGACCATTTGGGGAGCGTGTCTCTGTGTCCACAGCTGTTGGGAGTGGGTGCTAAAAGGTAATTAAAATGGTTAGCTTTCTCCCTGGGGGGAGAATATAACACGTGGCTGTAAAATGGAATGTCTTTTAGTCGCACCTTGGGAGCCATCCAGCACCAAGATTTAGGCCCTATCTTCAAAGAAAGGAAGCACGTCCCTTGATCCCTAAGGGGGGTCTGGGGGGAAGATGGACACCTTTGGGCAATTAAAGATTAACGACGAAGCGTACTGAGCATGCTCCGGAGAGGGGAATTCTGGGGATTGCAGGCAAAGGCTCGGCCAGCTAGGAGGCTTGACTTAGAAAAAAGGCAGCCCTATATATAGTCTGAATCAAGCATGGCTCAGGGCTATTTCCTTGGAGGTCAATCGAGGATTGAGGGTATAATGCCAGCTCTTAATAGAGCCTCCCTATCACTGACACTAGCTTATGGTTCGTAAGTAATGCTCTGTGTTAATCCTTTTCTTTTATTTGCTGTGTAGTGTGTAATTAAGTGATTTATTCTAGCTATAATTTTTCCTGTAACAATGCACTGTGATTCTTCTATATCATAAATAAATAAAACGTATTTAAGTTCTGCTTCTGGCTGATGAGATCCACGCTAACTAAGAGATTGGAGTAATTGCTGATTGTTTTAAGCTCGGGTAGATACGAAAGTGTGCGTTGCGGTTGCTGTGGACGGCAGGGATAGTGACAGTGCGGTTGCTTAGCCCTGCGTCTCTCGCTGTGACGCGTGTAGTGTCCATGAGGACTGGTGGCAGCGTAACTAATAGAATAGGAAAGTGATCCCAGGGATTGTGGGAGACGTAGTCATTACCCGCTTCAAGAGAAGACTTGTACTGCGTTGCAATCCTGGGATCATTGTATCACGCTCTGCGTCCCTGTTGCGAGAGAGAAGTGTGCAGAGACAGATAGCGGGTGGCTTAACCCGGCGTCTTTCGCAGCAGCACGCGTAGTGGTCGTGACACCCGTTTCTGATCTTTTCAGTTCCTTGTCCCCCGTTTCTGAGCTTTTCAGTTCCTTGTACTCCGTTTCTGATCTTTTCAGTTCCTTGTCCCCGTTTTCTGACCTTTTCAGTTCCTTGTCCCCATTTCTGATCTTTTCAGTTCCTTGTCCTCCCTGTGCCTCTTCTCAGTTTCTTGTAAACTTGTTTTCATTTTCTGATTTTAACCCTTGAATAGAGGTAATAACGGCAGCAGTGGGCCGATGTTATGCCAGTCATTGGGTGGTTATTGTGGTGCCACCAGTGGGTGGATGTTATGTGGGTGGTTACTGGTGTGCCAGCAGTGGGTAGATGTTATGTTGGTGGTTACTGATGTGCCAGCAGTGGGTGGATGTTATGTGGGTGGTTACTGATGTGCCAGCAGTGGGTAGATGTTATGTGGGTGGTTACTGATGTGCCAGCAGTGGGTGGATGTTATGTGGGTGGTTACTGATGTGCCAGCAGTGGGTAGATGTTATGTGGGTGGTTACTGATGTGCCAGCAGTGGGTGGATGTTATGTGGGTGGTTACTGATGTGCCAGCAGTGGGTAGATGTTATGTGGGTGGTTACTGATGTGCCAGCAGTGGGTGGATGTTATGTGGGTGGTTATTGTGTTGCTAGTAGTGGTGGATGTTATGCTGGTCATTGTGTGGTTATTGTAGTGCCAGCACTGGTGGATGTTTTGGGGGTCATTGGGTGGTTATGTGCATCATCATTATTATTATTATTATTATTCTTTATTTATAAAGTGCCAGCATATTCCGCAGCGCTGTACAATAGGCACAGTATAGACAGGGTTACAATACATTGAACAACATTTGACAAACAGTACAGGAGGAGATGAGGGCCCTATTCCCGTAGGAACTCACAATCTGGGAGGGTTGGGGTTGGAAACAGGAGGAGAGGACTGTAAGGTGAGAGTGATTGATGGTTGTGTCAGTGAGTTGGGGGGTAGGCTTCCCTAAATAGGAACGTTTTAAGGGAGCGTTTGAAGGAAGAGAAGTTAGGGGAAAGTCTGACAGTACGAGGGAGAGCGTTCCAGAGAGTGGGGGCTGCGCGTGAGAAATCCTGCAGTCGATCATGGGAAGAGGTGATGCGGGGAGAAGCTAGGCGCAGGTCACTGTTTGACCTTAGGGAGCGGGCTGGGGTGTATTTGGTGATTAGGTGGGTGGTTATTGTGGTGCCAGCAGTGGTGGATGTTTTGTGGGCCATTGGGTAGTTATTTTGGTGCCATTCATTTGGATAGATGTCTTGATGCCAGTTAATGGGTCATTATTTTGATACCAATGGGTGGGTAGATGCCATGCTAGGCAGTGGCTGGGTATTGTGGTGCCACTGTATTGTGGTGCCATCCGGGGGGGGGGGGTATATCCAGATGGACACATGTCCTGGTTGTTGGGATTTTCTATTTAACCATTGCTGTTCCCTGCATGTTCTCACAGGTGATGGAGGCCGCAAAGGCCCTCATGGACAGAGGAGAGGCACTTCCTCTCCCTCTGATCGCAAAGCTCCTGAAATTCCAGTTCCTAAACATTAAGCAGAAGGATCTGCAGAGGAGGAGCGCTGAGAAGAAGGTATAATGAATGATCATAATCGTAACATGCTGGGGCTGCTGGGGCAGGTCATGTTTCCACTCGAGGACGTCTGGGAAAACCCAGCACTTATTACCATATCCTTTTATGAAGTTCCACTGCAGCTCAACCATTGGTCACTCAATGAGGTCACTCTGCAGGGTAATTCAATGAGATCACTAAATGAGGACACTGAAGAGGGTCATTCAATATAGTCAATCAATGAGGTCATGCTACACTATCACTCAACGAGGTCACTCAACAGAGATACTCCATGACGGCACTCTGCAGGGTCACTCCATGACGGCACTCTGCAGGGTCACTCCATGACAGCATTCTGCAGGGTCACTCCATGACGGCACTCTGCAGGGTCACTCCATGACGGCACTCTGCAGGGTCACTCCATGACGGCATTCTGCAGGGTCACTCCATGACGGCACTCTGCAGGGTCACTCCATGACAGCATTCTGCAGGGTCACTCCATGACGGCACTCTGCAGGGTCACTCCATGACGGCACTCTGCAAGGATACTCAATCTGGTCATGAAACAGGGACACACAACAGCCATCACTCAATGAGTTTACAGAACAGGGTCACTAAGAAGGGTCACTCCATGAGGTCACTCAGCATTTCCTAGGATCTGCTCTCTGTGGTTATCTGTGACCCTGGTGATGATGTGAAGGTGACGGGTAACATCTTCTCTGGTTACGACGTCAGCTCTCGTGTTATATAATCCCTTTCGTATTTCGCTGTGCGTTCTCCGTGTTTGTTGAATATTTTGAGTTTTCTCATTTAGTCTCCAGAAGAAAAAGCCAACAAAAAACCGGCCAAAAGGAGGCCGCCGAGCGCCAAGTCTGCCGGGAAGGGAAAAGGGAAAAAAGCGCCAGAAGCTCCGCCCCCTGTCAAAAAGGACACCACCCTGCGGTGCCGTGGGGATGAGGAGGACACCAACAAATACATAGGTAATAATGGAGGGCTGCTGCTCCACTTCCTGACCAGGCAGAGAACAGCCTGTATCACTCCATGGTGTGAACAGACCGACGCGTCTCACAGAGAATCGTAACGGTGGAGACTGACAGCCTGTGTGACTGACCTGTATCACTCCACGACGCAAACAGACCGACGCGTCTCACAGAGAATCGTAACGGTGGAGACTGACAGCCTGTGTGACTGACCTGTATCACTCCACGACGCAAACAGACCGACGCGTCTCACAGGGAATCATAACGGTGGAGACTGACAGCCTGTGTGACTGACCTGTATCACTCCACGACGCAAACAGACCGACGCGTCTCACAGAGAATCGTAACGGTGGAGACTGACAGCCTGTGTGACTGACCTGTATCACTCCATGGTGTGAACAGACCGACGCGTCTCACAGGGAGTATGTAACGGTGGACACTGACAGCCTGTGTGACAGACCTGTGTCACTCCATGGTGCGAACAGACCGACGCGTCTCACAGGGAGTATGACAGCCTATGTGACTGACCTGTGTCACTCCACGACGCAAACAGACCGACGTGTCTTAAAGGGAATCGTAACGGTGGAGACTGACAGCCTGTGTGACTGACCTGTATCACTCCACGACGCAAACGGACCGACGCGTCTTAAAGGGAATCGTAACGGTGGAGACAGATTGGCCGGAAATCATTAAATAAAGGGCAATAATTAAAAAGAAAAGCTCAGGTTTGTTTATCAGAAAAATCCTCCCTGGATATTTAACATATCTATCTATATATCCTCTCAACGCTTCACTCCTCTTTCCACCAACGGCATCTTGCGGTTATTTCGGGATACTTCCAATGTATGAACGAGCCTGTGCGTTTTTGTTAAGAAACATGTCTTTATTTCTGTTTTTCTGAAATAAAATGAATATTTTGGAATTTGGTAAAAGCTCAGTGAAGCCAAAACATTCATCTTTATTTAAATAATAAAGTCACTAAAGAAGATAAGTGTTAACTAAAACCTGTGACCGGCCAATACCGGATCCGCGCACCGCTCTCCTGTGATACGGAGTGTCGCCGGGTTGGTATATATGATTGCTTCCCGGCCCAGCACGTAATGCAGCGTCTGCCGCAAGCCTTCTCCATCCCTCCCATCCTCAGGCACCGGCACTGGGGGACACGTCACTCTGTACGGAGAGATGGAGACACTCACCGGGTTCATTAACCTAGACACAATGTGATAACCATGTGACCAGGACGTGGTTTATACAGGAATTAATCAGATTTATAGAGAATGATATACATGGAGTTACACCTGCTAAACCTGCTAAATGCTGAGGGGGGGGGGTCTGGTTATCGTGTATATGATAAGATGTGGAGTGCATGGATCTGCCTCCCAGACGAGGTGGTCCGGTTCTATCTCAGCAGTATTGTCGGGGTTACACGCCTCTCGTCCAAAGGGAACATTGGAGGCTTTCTATGTTTCCTCAAACATCAAAATGTCGCCTGTATAAAGTTAAGTGCGTCAGAAAAACTGAGTCCGCAGCGTCCTCACTCCTGCGTTCTGAGGTGGGTGGTCCATATCTTCACCTGGCCTCTTACCGAGATGGATTGACTATAGCCCCCATCACAATACCCTTCCTGGCTGTGACCCCTGACCCCTCCCCTCACTTATAAATATGTCATTTCTTTTACTTTCTGACATCCACTCGCCCTCCTCCCCCTTGACATCCCTGACCCCCTGATCACCTTCCAGTGGTCTAAGTGCATGCGCATTCAGGAACTATAAAGTCCTCTAACAGTGGTACAGGATGCCCTTCACCCTCCATAACATGTACCCCTCAGTATCCCCTGTGACAGCAGTCACTTGGGGTACATAGACATGGAAATGCTTCTGGGAGGTGTGCGACTGTGCGTTTTGGTGGGTCTGACTCCTCATGTTGTTCCCCAGGCCTCTCCTATGTTAAAGTCCCCCTGTGCTCGGTGTAGGTACAGGGTGTCCGTGTTCTCTGTGTCCTATTCTCTGATGTCTGTGTTTTGTTCCTTGAGAGATGTGTTTTATTGTTCCCTGATGTAGTCACTATAAAGTGATGTGTTGCATATGCTGTGCTGTTTCCATGATGTCTGCCGCATTGTTGTTTTATTGGCCTTAAATTTTCTCTCCATGCCCCCATCTAACCCTGAGAGCCAGATTAAACCACATGTCTGAAAACTACCTCTGTAACCGCACTTTAATCTTCCCTGTCATCCTTCCTTTGTTACGCCAGGGCATGTGTGTTAGGAGGAGAGAGGCTATTCAGTATGGAATTACCAGTATGTTTTACCCTTGTTGTGCTGTCCATCCCCAGGTTGTGTGGTCCCTTTGGTTCTCCTGTTCCTTCCTTGGGTATGACCTGTGTGTATACATATTTGGGTGTAAACCCAAATAAAGCAGTTCAAGTCTTTGTTTTCACCCTGCAAAGAGCTCTGGCTATTGATTGGGTGGGATTGGGCCATAGCTCTGGCTATTGATTGGATGGGATTGGGCCATAGCACTGGCGATTGATTGGGTGGGATTGGGCCATAGCTCTGGCTATTGATTGGATGGGATCGGGCCATAGCACTGGCGATTGATTGGGTGGGATCGGGCCATAGCTCTGACTATTGATTGGGTGGTTTCGGGCCATATCTCTTTCTATTGATTGGGTGGGATTGTGCCATAGCTCTGGCTATTGATTGGATGGGATCGGGCCATAGCACTGGCGATTGATTGGGTGGGATCGGGGTCATTGTTGCATTTGGTCTTGCCCCGTCAGAGCTTTGAACGTTTGGGCGCCTGTTTATGGTGGTCTGCTGTTTACATAAGGACTTTACTGACTGGTCATACATTATTCCATACACTCTGTGTTATCTGGACGCTCCCAGGCTATTTCCCCTCCCATACCCCGTATATCTCCTGTTTTTCCATCCTGCTTGGGGTCCGCGTCCTGTGGAAAGTTATCCCCTGGTATCTCTGTCCTGTGCTGATTATTCACATCAGGCGACGCTGTCTCTTTATGACATGTGCCAGGAAGATCTCTAGAAAAGTGTGATGGTCCTGTTCATGGTTATTCACTATATTCTTCTGTCAACTATGTGAAAACCCTTAATAAACACGTTTTAAGCAAAAATAAAAAATCCAGTCCAAAGAGTCACCTGTGGAAAAAAAAATATCCATTCGATATTGTCGCTGGCAACAAAAAAGTAATGTCGCTCAATGAAGTTCATGAAGTGAAAGCTGGTGAGGTCTGTGTGAGTATAAATGTCCTGTGACCGTCACGTCCTGATACGGATTCTGGGGACGCTCGCTGGAGGTGTTCGATAATGGACATCCCCTATTTTGGGCCCAAATTCCCGTTTCTATTTTTCTCTCTCTGTTATCCATGGTCTTTTTTTAATTCTGGATTATTGGGGCAGAAATGACCATTATTTTCCTTCTTTAATTATAGTTTTGGGTAATTTAGGAGATTCGTGAATATTTTCCAAGTCCCTCTGTGACCTTCTTCTCCTAATCTCCATTTTTTTTCTTTAATAAAATGCTGTTTTTATGTTCAGCGTTTTTGTACATGTTCAGATGACACGTTTAGCCGTGCGACATTTTATATGCGGAATATGATGACACAAAAATTTAACAAAACAGTACTGCTGGAGTGACCCCTGTGAGGGACGGACAGAGAGACCCTCCTCTCGCTGTAACGTTATGTTTGTGTGTTTGCAGATGATGAGCCAGATGATGGCGCACACCATTACATCCTCGTCCTGGGGTTTTATCACCCACAGACCCTGGTGCTGTTGGCAGATCTTGGAGTTCATGTGTCTAGCGTGATACAAGTCTCATCTGAGAACTACGCCAGCATTCCGGCCGTGCAGCCAGTCCCTGACCTGAGCCCAGAAGGTGAGCTGTTACTATGGCAACTAGAACATTGCAGGTAGTGGGCATTACCTGATACCCACATCACCCACCCATCCAATCACATCGCCAGTCTACCAGCCCATCCAATCACATCGCCAGTCTACCAGCCCATCCAATCACATCACCAGCCTACCAGCCCATCCAATCACATCACCAGCCTAACAGCCCATCCACTCACATCACCAGCCTAACAGCCCATCACATCACCAGTCTAGCAGCCCATCCAATCACATCACCAGCCTCACTAACAGCCCATCCAATCACATCACCAGCCTCACTAACAGCCCATCCACTCACATCACCAGCCTAACAGCCCATTCAATCACATCACCAGTCTAACAATCCATCCAAACACATCACCAGCCTCACTAACAGCCCATCCAATCACATCACCAGCCTCACTAACAGCCCATTCAATCACATCACCAGCCTCACTAACCGCCCATCCACTCACATCACCAGCCCAACAGCCCATCCACTCACATCACCAGCCTAACAGCCCATCCACTCACATTACCAGCCCAACAGCCCATCCAATCACATCACCAGCCTCACTAACAGCCCACCCACTCACATCACCAGCCCAACAGCCCATCCAATCACATCACCAGCCTCACTAACAGCCCATCCAATCACATCATCAGCCTAACAGCCCATCCAATCACATCACCAGCCTAACAGCCCATCCACTCACATCACCAGCCTAACAGCCCATCCACTCACATCACCAGCCTAACAGCCCATCCACTCACATTACCAGCCCAACAGCCCATCCAATCACATCACCAGCCTCACTAACAGCCCATCCAATCACATCATCAGCCTAACAGCCCATCCAATCACATCACCAGCCTAACAGCCCATCCACTCACATCACCAGCCTAACAGCCCATCCACTCACATCACCAGCCTAACAGCCCATCCACTCACATTACCAGCCCAACAGCCCATCCAATCACATCACCAGCCTCACTAACAGCCCAACCACTCACATCACCAGCCTAACAGCCCATCCAATCAAATCACCAGCCTCACAACAGCCCATCCACTCACATCACCAGCCTCACTAACAGCCCATCGACTCATATCACCAGCCTAACAGCCCATCCAATCACATCACCAGCCTCACTAGCAGCCCAACCACTCACATCACCAGCCTAACAGCCCATCCAATCAAATCACCAGCCTCACAACAGCCCATCCACTCACATCACCAGCCTCACAACAGCCCATCCAAACACATCACCAGCCTCACTAACAGCCCATCCAATCACATCACCAGCCTCACTACCAGCCCATCCAATCACATCACCAGCCTCACTAACAGCCCATCCACTCACATCACCAGTGTCACGTTTCCACCGGTTCCAGCCGTGCTTCCTGGTGGTGGGAGTGATCCAGGCCAGCTCTTCCCTATCTGGGTTTAGCCATTCCACCCTGTGCCGCTCCTGGATTCCCCTGTGGCTGTTAGGCCTGGGGATCACATGTCCCAAATACTCAGTCCTGATCACTATTTAAATGCAAGCAGCAGAGAGGCCCATTGCTCTTGCATGGATTCCTGTTCCTGAGAGTTCCTGTGCTGTTCATGTTTCCTAAAAGTATATTGTTTGGGGTTCCTGAGTCACATCTTCCCACATCTTGTCTTGGATTTTCTGGTTTGATCTTGGCTTATTCCTTTTTGTCTGCTCCCTGTACTTTGTATTATCGATATTGTGTACCGAACTCTGCTAGTCTGACATTCCCTCCTGGCTCTTGATTCTTTTGTTCCAGTCCTGACTATTCTATGTTTGTTCCTTGTTTCATGTTCTGTGTATTTACCCAGCAGCATATATTTATCCTTAGCACAGAGGCCAGTATAAGGACCTCATTTCTGTTCAGGGCTCCCTGTGTGTTGTTGCTCGTTCTCTTGTTTAACCCTCGCCCTTCCTGTTCGTCTGTCTCTGTTATTTCTTGTTAGGTTTTCTTTAGGCAGAAGACCATTCAAGGATCTTACCCCAGTGTTGGAGATTCCTTTAGATTTCTTCTGTGTTCCCATTGTTCTACTGCCATTCTTGTTATAGTCTTGTTATATAGCCTGTCTTGTATCCGTGTGGTATCTGTGTGCTGTGGTCTGTCCATGCAGCCAGCCGCTAACCTGCCTCAAGGGCTAAATATCCTGAAGAAAGGGCCCACCGTGGCTCCAGCCAGGGGCCCTCGTGACAACCTGCTTCGCTACCAGCCCATCCACTAACATCAACATCATCACTAACATCCTGTTAATATTCTTTAGTATTTGTCACCTTCAGCTGTCGAAGCAGAGAAGCAGAAGAAAGGGGCGGTGGCTAAGTCCCTGGAGGTGTTTTGGAGATACCTGGAGCCCATTCTGAATGTGAAGCGACCGGGATCCAAGCTGTCAGAGGTGGCAAGACTGCAGTGTGTGGTGAAAGAGAGTGTGTACGTGCCAGAGTCGAGCGATGGTGACGCAGAGGTGAGCACAGGGGATGCTCCTGTATCAAGAAAAGAATATGATACAAGAAAAAGCTAAAAGTATCAGGCGAGGAGGGGGTGGGGAGGGCCTTCCCTAGGGTGTTACTTAATACTTTGGAAAAAACAATCAATTCCTAAACAGGTTTTGGGAGTCCCGAGGTAAATACACATAGAAAGGAAAGCTGGTTCCCATTAGAGATGTGCATTTGTTTCAGAAAAATTCGGAATTTGGAACGAAATTTGATAATTCGTATTCGGAAGTACTTCCGAATAACGAATCGATACGAATTCTAAACGAAACGGTATATAACAAATTTATTTCATTTTACACTGTGTCAACATCATAAAAGAAAAATTGTAATAATTGATATCAACTATGGAATTGATCTTAACTTCCGTTCCAATACAAGTAATAGTCAGCAAAGGACTTTATGAAGCAAATTAATATTGTTTCACTGTTTAATTTGACTCAAATACTAAATCTGTGACACAGCTTAAAATTTAACCCTAGCTTTTATTTTAACCACTTGGCTGCTATGGACGCGCTCAGCGCGTCCAGCCAAGTGGTTCTCCTGTGCTACGGACACGCTCAGCGCGTCCGAGCACAGGAGGCAGCAATCCGCCGGATTCCGGCGGATTGCTGCACCCCCCCGGTGCGGGCTGACATCTTGGATGTCAGCCCAGCACTCGGGAGCCCGGCGGGGACATTAGATGTCATCGCGGCTACGCGATGACATCTAATTCAGGCCCCCCCCCCGCATGTGCGGAGGAGGCGCCTGAAAGGGGGGGAGGTCCTTCGGACCTCTCTCCCTCCCGATCGCCGGGGAGCAGGGGGTTAAGACAGGCACCGCTTGGAAGGGCACAGCCTGCCCTTCCAAACGGTGGCTCTCATTAACCCCTGGGGAGCCGGATCACGAATCGGCGCTGAAAAGGTGGAGATAGGGGATTCATTGGAATCCCCTATCTCCCGATCCGTGGCAGCTAGGGGTTAAAGTTTAGTATTGTTGGATCGGCCAGAGCATGGCCGTTCCAACGATACCAAACACCACTGTGAAAAAAGTTTTTAAAAAAGAAAAAAATTAAAAATAAAAAGAAAAAAATATTTTAAAAAAAAATTATAAAAAAAAAAATAAACACTTTTTTGTTTTTTTTTTTTGGTTTGTTAATGCAGCAATATTGTTCCCATTTCAATTATAATGTGAACAATGATGCTGCACTAACGATTTTTGTATGCGGTGCGTTTGTTAAAAATCGCGTAATTTCCCCCAAAAAAAAATGGAACGAGACCCCATCTCTAATTTTTTTAACAGGCGCACCCCATACAAAATATAACCGCAATTGCTCGCATGTTAAAATGTGAAAAAAATACACTTTACATGTTGTAAATTATTGAAAATTCATATTTTATTGCATTTTTTGTTATAATATACAGACAGGTCATGACGTATACATATAATAATGACATATTATTAATCTGCCGAGTCTGACGGAAAGAACCATATATAATATGTCTGGGTCATATACTAAAATAAGCCTTCAAAACACATTTAAACATGATGAGCAAAACCGGTAAATATGACCTCAGCACAGAGGCGTGAAACGCCTCAGCAGCGAAAGGGTTAACAGCAAAATTTGATTAATTGGGGGTTTTATCTAGTGATCCAAAATTCAAATTGATATCAGCTATTGAATTGATATATGAAATTTGAATCGATTCAAAATTTCAAAACAAAACTAAATACGTTATGAAATTCCAAAAACGAAATGATTTAAAAACGTAACGAAACAAAACTAAACTAAACTAAACAAACTTTTCAGCCATGCACATCCCTAGTTCCCATTACATAATCCTCTTTATTAACCTAATAAATTAGGCCACCCCCCCGGCCCATGTAGAGCAGCAGCATGTGAATCCGGGAATGGAAAGTGTAACATGCAGCACAGAGGGCAGCACCACTACATGGATAACACATCCTCCAAAGATACATGAAATCTAACCCCTCATCCTAAAAATGACTAATACTAACCTAAACTAACTCTAAAGCAAACCATAACCCGAAAAATAAAAGTAACCCTTAACCCATTAATGTGACCCTAATCTTCGCTGATACTCGTTTCATTTCTAGGAAATAGATTCTCATCCATTTTTTTTTTTTAAATGTCACTTTTCTTCTAGTCACTTCACTTCTTCCCCAGTCTGGAATATTTTGTTGCAGTTATGTCGAAAAATACTTTTTTAAAAAAAAAAAAAAAATTATAACCTGATATTTTATTTGTGTGTCTTTGCTGCATCTTTTTTACACAATGTTTCTTTCCGTGACCTAAAGGTGGCGTGTTTTACTCCCCGGCAGCTCGCGCACGCCACTGAAGTGTTTGAAGTCGTGGCTTGTCTCATGTACGATTGTCTAGACTGGAGACGGCAGCATCGGCTGTACCTGAGCAACATGAAGATCATACACATTCCTCACCTGACCACGGACAGAGTCGCAGAGAAGCCGGCCGATGTGAGTCACACATGACTGTTATACAACAGCACCTCTCCATCTCGCCACTGCTAGAGCATCACGGAGGTTGTAGTGCACTTCATTTTGGCCTGCCTGGTGTCGGTAGCAGGGGAAGCTGTGGTGTCGGTAGCAGGGGAAGCTGTGGTGTCGGTAGCAGGGGAAGCTGTGGTGTCGGTAGCAGGGGAAGCTGTGGTGTCGGTAGCAGGGGAAGCTGTGGTGTCGGTAGCAGGGGAAGCTTTTGTGTCGGTAGCAGGAGAAGCGGTGGTGTCGGTAGCAGGAGAAGCGGTGGTGTCGGTAGCAGGAGAAGCCGTCGTGTCGGTAGCAGGAGAAGCCGTGGTGTCGGTAGCAGGGGAAGCTGTGGTGTCGGTAGCAGGGGAAGCTGTGGTGTCGGTAGCAGGAGAAGCGGTGGTGTCGGTAGCAGGAGAAGCCGTCGTGTCGGTAGCAGGAGAAGCCGTGGTGTCGGTAGCAGGGGAAGCTGTGGTGTTGGTAGCAGGGGAAGCCGTGGTGGCGGTAGCAGGGGAAGCCGTGGTGTCGGTAGCAGGGGAAGCTGTGGTGTCGGTAGCAGGAGAAGACGGGATTACGTAGAGGTTTGCATGAATTGGTCATAAAATGTCTCTGATCGTCATCTAAGTCCCAACAAATTGAAAAACACAGTCTGCTTAAAATAATACAACACAAACATTATATGTTTTCATGTGTTTATTGAACATAACATGTAAATATTCACAGTGCAGGGTGGAAAAGTATGTGAACCCCTAGCCTAATGACTTCTCCAAGAGCTAATTGGAGCCAGGAGTGAGCCAACCTTGAGTCCAATCAGTGTGATATTATTGGATGTGTTGCTGAAAGTTGTCCTGCCCTTTAAAAACACACACCAGTTTTAGGTTTACTGGTTTCAAGAAGCACTGCCTGATGTGAACCATGCCTCGCAGAAAAGAGCTCTCAGAAGACCTACGATCAAGAATTGTTGACTTGCATTAAGCTGGAAAGGGTTACAAAAGTATCTCCACAAGCCTTGATGTTCATGTGTCCACAGTAAGACAGACTGTCTACAAATGGAGAAAGTTCAGCAATGTTGCTACTCTCCCTAGGCATGGTCGTCCTGTAAAGATGACTGCAAGAGCACAGCGCAGAATGCTTTGTCAGGTATATTGGAAGGGAAAAATTAAAATGGATGCCTGTAGCCATTTTGTTTTTAAAGACAATTTTTTTTTCTCCAAATTTCCCTAGTTAAAAATGAACGAGATTTTTTTTTTTACAGAGTTCATGGCTGGGTGAAGTCTTATATATATTTTTTAAACAATACCAGACATGAAGGAATCTTAGAATGTCTTTGTGTGATAATGCTAGAGCTAAGTGCTAAGACCTGTCATAATTAAATTTATTGGTCTGTTTTAAGTCTTTAAAACAAAAATATATTCTGTCTTTTGGGTATAGGAAGTTAATATTTTCATAAGGTAAAATATATTCCCAAAATATATGTTTATAATCAAGGTATATTTTATATATTTACAGTAGAAATTATATGCTCCAATAAATATTGTATAAGTATATAATTGGTAAATAGTATAATTATTGAAGAATATATTCTGTTGAGTTAACCAGAAAATAATTCAACTGATATGACTCAGTAAGTAACTAGAAAGGAGTAAGGGATATAAATTTGATATGACATGTAGAGACACAGTGTCTATACATGGAGAGAGAGGGTCTTTGATAAGTCAGATTGACCTTTGACACGAGATAAGACATATTAAAAAGAAATGGTGGAATTAATGGAGAAGTGCAATGCTGCCCTCTAGAGGATAATAAATATTATATTTGATATACCAAAAATATTGCTAGTGACGTCAAATTGACTATAATTGAAGCGGCAATGTTGGTTGCAAATCAGTCCGAGATTCCGACATTCTGAGACTCACACCACAATGCATGCAGATTCTAGGACATGAGGCACTCAAGACTCTCACCAAATCTCTGACTCTCACCAAATCTCTAACTCACATGCATTGATTATCTGATATCGATAATCTTCACATATTCCAAAATATTACATAAGGAAAATTCCAAGGCAGACTCATCAAAATCCAGATTGGAGAGGTAATGTATGAGAGCTATTTAAATTAAGGAATTAATGTAAATATATATATTTGTAGATATTCTTGCAACATAGACTGAGATTTTTCAGATTTTTGGTAGCTCCAAAAATCTAAGTATTTCTATTCTGCAGATAGAAATATGAGGAAGTGGACATAAGGATTAATCCTAAAAGAAATTGTTGTAAGATTGATACAGATATATATAATGAATTTGGAAATTACTGTGATTGAAATTAATAAGCAACAAATTATATAACTAGAAATAAAAAGTAAAAGATTAGAAATTTAATTCTCGAGATTAGGGGAGGATTCACTAAATAAGTTTTATTACTTATCATTCTAAAATAGAATAAATGATAGCTCATCTTTTGTTGATCCATGTAGTATAGAGAGATATAAATATATCTCTATAAGATCTAGCTGGTTAAACATTGTTTGCTGGGAAATGCATGTTGTATTAAGCAGAAATGTTTATTAACCATTTGTGTATTAGTTACTAACTGATAAGGTAAATGATATTAATCATATATGCAGTTACTAACAGGAGATACATATATTGTGAAGCTAGTTTTTATATGCTGATGGATTGTGGTTTATAAATCTTTGTTTATGATATGAGATTTGAATTTTTTTTGTATACGTAATAAATATATATATGTTTTTATCTGATTATTGCATTCTTCAAAGCAAAACACAGACAATTAAAAGAATTTAGGAGAATTTCTAGGAAATATAAGCGATTGATATTTGTGTCTCCTATAGATTTCTTATGAAATAATAATCCCTGACATATTGGAGGCAACTGCCGAGATAGGTCCAATATAGACATATTGGAGGCTTGGCTGATAAATTCAATATATAACGTGTTGTATTCACGTGCAGAGATTATATCCGACAGCTTAATGAGGTAAAGAAGAATCCTAGAGTGTTAGCTAAAGACTTACAGAAATCTCTGGCACATGCTAACATTTTTGTTGACACATCTACAATAAGGAAGACATTAAACAAGAATGGAGTACATGGGAGGACACCACGGAGGAAGCCATTGCTGTCCAAAAAGAATATTGCAGCACGTTTGAAGTTTGTGGATGTTCCACAGCACTACTAGCAAAATATTCTGTGGACAGATGAAACCAAAATTGAGTTGTTTGGATAAACAACACAACACTATGTGTGGAGAAAAAAAGGCACAGCACACCAACATCAAAACCTCATCCCCACTGTAAAACATGGCGGAGGGAGCATCATGGTTTGGGGCTGCTTTGCTGCCTCAGGGCCTGGACGGATTGTTGTCATTGATGGAAAAATGAATTCCAGAGTTTATCAAGACCTTATGCAGGAAAACGTAAGACCATCTGTCCGCCAACTGAAGCTCCGCAGAGGATGGGTGATGCAACAGGACAATGACCCAAAGCATACAAGTAATTCAACAAAAGAATGGCTTCAACAAAACAAAATACGCCTTCTGGAGTGGCCCAGTCAGAGTCCTGACCTCAACCGGATTGAAATGCTGTGGCATTACCTTAAGAGAGCGATTCACACCAGACATCCCAAGAATATTGCTACACTGAAACAGTTTTGTGAGGAGGAGTGGTCCAAAATTACTCCAGATCGTTGTGCAGGTCTGATCTGCAACTACAGGAAACGTTTGTTTGAGGTTATTGCTGACAAAGGAGGGTCAACCAGTTATTAAGTCCAAAGGTTCACATACTTTTTCACCCTGCACTGTGAATGTTTACATGTTCTGTTCAATAAACACATGAAAACATACAATGTTTGTGTTGTATTATTTTAAGCAGACTGTGTTTTTCAAATTGTTGTGACTTAGATGAAGATCAGAGCACATTTTATGACCAATTCATGCAAAACTCCACGGAATCCCAAAGGGTTCACATACTTTTTCTTGCCACTGTATATATATCTCTCCTTGATCCAGGGAGCATGTAGGGGATACCCGTCCATCACCTCTCCAAGAAATAACGTCTAGTCACTGATCAGCATCCTCTGTCCTGGTGTGTGGATATCTCTGATTGACCTGCATCTCTCTGTCACCTCAGACACAGGCAGGTGTCGTGTCCCCCTCCAGTCCAGTCAGCAAGAAGAAGCCCCAGCTGGAAGCGGCCCACCCCACCTTCACACTGCCCCATGTAACTTCACCCTGCGGTATGTATCTGCCTGTGGGGAGAAAGAAAGAGGGCTGTGCTGTGTCAGGCCAGGTTACAGGGCTGTGCTGTGTATGTCCCCAGCCAGCTGACAGGGCTGTGTATGTCAGGCCAGGTTACAGGGCTGTGCTGTGTATGTCAGGCCAGGTTACAGGGCTGTGCTGTTTGTCAGGCCAGGTTACAGGGCTGTGCTTTGTATGTCAGGCCAGGTTACAGGGCTGTGCTGTGTTTGTCAGGCCAGGTTACAGGTCTGTACTGTGTATGTCAGGCCAGGTTACAGGGCTGGGCTGTGTATCTCTGACCTGTAATGTAGTTTTAGAGCAGGATTGATATTCAGGGATGCACCGGAATTTCGGCCACCGATAGATTCTGCCGATAACCCCATTATCGGATTCGGCCTGAAAGCAAAACACCACCCGAAAAAGTCAGCCGAAAATTGATGATCCCAGCTGACACTGAGCGAGCACTCTTGCAATGCTGCTTAGCTGGAGATAATTGTAATTGGAAAGAGGCAGGAGCGGCTACACATATTTATTTCTGCACAAAGGGTTAACTGCATGATACACGCCATCAGGGTAAGCAGTAACCTCTGGCCTCTCAGTGACAAGGAACAAGTGATTTATCACTGAACTCCTGTCAGAGGTGTCTGCTCCGAGGACAAGAGGGGGGGCTAATGCGGAAGCTTACATCCATGCCTCCAAAAAGTTAATGGAACGTATACATATTCATTTTGCAATGGTTTGTCTTTTCCCTTTCATCTTAAAGGTCCCTTTATAATGCTTATTTTTTTAAAGTGCAGATAAACAAATCGATTAAGAGAAACAGACTGATGTTTAGGCTCCATCTGAGCCATTATATATTATAGATCTATATCTACTCCTTTAAGTTGTGTTGGAGGGCAAAACAATTAGGTTAAAAGCCTCCACACAACAAATAATAAACGTTATAGTTGCAGAGTTCTCTGAATTGCTGGGACGTCTAAATGTCTTCTGCAACTATAAAATGTGTGTGTGTGCCCAAAAATTTTACACATGAATGTATGCACTAGATGCAAAATAACTCCACCAAAATAGGACAAAAATATCTTAAAAATGTAATGTGGATTAACTTGATATTAATTTAATAAAGTCTCGTATTAATACATTTATACAAAAAAATATCTTAAAATAAATAGGGGAAAAAAGTAATTTCTGGTTTCGTTACAAAATTTTCATTTCGGAGCAATATATATATATATATATATATATATAAAAATCACGAGTATAGCAGTCTGTAGTGATACCTTTTTTATTGGACTAACGTTACATTTAAAGTACAAGCTTTCGAGAGGATTCCTCCCTTCCTCAGGTATAGAAGCTATACCTGAGGAAGGGAGGAATCCTCTCGAAAGCTTGTACTTTAAATGTAACGTTAGTCCAATAAAAAAGGTATCACTACAGACTGCTATACTCGTGATTTTGGCATCTGGACTAACACGGCCGACCTAATCTATATATATATATATATAACACACACCAGACACATGTATACACAGTATGTGTATATATAGTCATATATAGAAAGTCGGTATCGCGTTCGGTTTTCGGCCAAGCTCATTGTGCATTTTCAGTATCGGTTTCGGTCCCAAATTATTCATTTCGGTGCATCCCTATAATAATGTATACCATCTTTAGAGTAGGGCCGGTACTGTAACGCATGTCTAGCGCAGGGCTGGTACTGTAACACATGTCTAGAGCAGGATCGGTACTGTAACGCATCTCTAGAGCAGGACCTGTACTGTAATGGGGGTGCATTATCTGTGTATTGGATGTATCTTGGGGTGCATTATCTGTGTATTGGATGTATCTCGGGGTGCATTATCTGTGTATTGAGATGTATCTTGGGGTGCATTATCTGTGTATTGAGATGTATCTTGGGGTGCATTATCTGTGTATTGGATGCGTCTTGGGGTGCATTATTTGTATATTGGATGCGTCTTGGGGTGCATTATCTGTATTGTATGTATCTTGGGGTGCATTATATGTGTATTGGATGTGTCTTGGGGTGCATTATCTGTGTATTGAGATGTATCTTGGGGTGCATTATCTGTGTATTGATGCTTCTTGGGGTGCATTATCTGTGTATTGGATGCGTCTTGGGGTGCATTATCTGTATTGTATGTATCTTGGGGTGCATTATCTGTGTATTGAATGTATCTTGGGGTGCATTATTACACTGGGGAGTTTACTGCCTGTGTTTGCTGCACGCTGGGGAGTATATTGCCTGTGTTTGCTGCACGCTGGGGAGTATATTGCCTGTGTTTGCTGCACGCTGGGGAGTATATTGCCTGTGTTTGCTGCACGCTGGGGAGTATATTGCCTGTGTTTGCTGCACGCTGGGGAGTATACTGCCTGTGTTTGCTGCACGCTGGGGAGTATACTGCCTGTGTTTGCTGCACGCTGGGGAGTATACTGCCTGTGTTTGCTGCACGCTGGGGAGTATATTGCCTGTGTTTGCTGCACGCTGGGGAGTATATTGCCTGTGTTTGCTGCACGCTGGGGAGTATACTGCCTGTGTTTGCTGCATGCTGGGGAGTATACTGCCTGTGTTTGCTGCACGCTGGGGAGTATATTGCCTGTGTTTGCTGCACGCTGGGGAGTATATTGCCTGTGTTTGCTGCACGCTGGGGAGTATATTGCCTGTGTTTGCTGCACGCTGGGGAGTATACTGCCTGTGTTTGCTGCATGCTGGGGAGTATACTACCTGTGTTTGCTGCATGCTGGGGAGTATATTGCCTGTGTTTGCTGCACGCTGGGGAGTATAATTCCTGTGTTTGCTGCACGCTGGGGAGTATATTGCCTGTGTTTGCTGCACGCTGGGGAGTATACTGCCTCTGTTTGCTGCACGCTGGGGAGTATATTGCCTGTGTTTGCTGCACGCTGGGGAGTATATTGCCTGTGTTTGCTGCACGCTGGGGAGTATACTGCCTGTGTTTGCTGCACGCTGGGGAGTATACTGCCTCTGTTTGCTGCACGCTGGGGAGTATATTGCCTGTGTTTGCTGCACGCTGGGGAGTATATTGCCTGTGTTTGCTGCACGCTGGGGAGTATACTGCCTGTGTTTGCTGCACGCTGGGGAGTATACTGCCTCTGTTTGCTGCACGCTGGGGAGTATATTGCCTGTGTTTGCTGCACGCTGGGGAGTATACTGCATCTGTTTGCTGCACGCTGGGGAGTGTGCTGCCTGTGTTTGCTGCGCGCTGGGGAGTCCATGCTTTGTAAAGCTCACCTGGAGTGCAAACTCCCCAGTGTATTGAGATGTATCTTGGGGTGCATTATCTGTGTATTGGATGTATCTTGGGGTGCATTATCTGTGTATTATTGATGTATCTTGGGGTGCATTATATGTGTATTGAGATGTATTTTGGGGTGCATTATCTGTGTATTATTGATGTATCTTGGGGTGCATTATCTGTGTATTATTGATGTATCTTGGGGTGGGTTATGTAAATCTCTTTTTATTGCAGTGGATTCGGTCGTCGATTTCCTCCAGCCAGACGTGAATATGTGTTATTACAACGACTTGCTGAGTGACCTTCCCGAGGAGCTGATCACTGTCCCTGTAATCCTGCAGTGCATGCTGGATCAGGTGAGCTTTACAAAGCATGGACTCCCCAGCGCGCAGCAAACACAGGCAGTATACTCCCCAGCGTGAAACAAACACAGGCAGTATACTCCCCAGCGCGCAGCAAACACAGGCAATATACTCCCCAGCGCGCAGCAAACACAGGCAATATACTCCCCAGCGCGCAGCAAACACAGGCAATATACTCCCCAGCATGCAGCAAACACAGGCAATATACTCCCCAGCGCGCAGCAAACACAGGCAATATACTCCCCAGCGTGCAGCAAACACAGGCAGTATACTCCCCAGCGTGCAGCAAACACAGGCAATATACTCCCCAGCGTGCAGCAAACACAGGCAATATACTCCCCAGCGCGCAGCAAACACAGGCAATATACTCCCCAGCGGGCAGCAAACACAGGCAATATACTCCCCAGCGTGCAGCAAACACAGGCAATATACTCCCCAGCGTGCAGCAAACACAGGCAATATACTCCCCAGCGCGCAGCAAACACAGGCAATATACTCCCCAGCATGCAACAAACACAGGCAATATACTCCCCAGCGCGCAGCAAACACAGGCAATATACTCCCCAGCGCGCAGCAAACACAGACAATATACTCCCCAGCGCGCAGCAAACACAGGCAATATACTCCCCAGCGCGCAGCAAACACAGGCAATATACTCCCCAGCGCGCAGCAAACACAGGCAATATACTCCCCAGCGCGCAGCAAACACAGGCAATATACTCCCCAGCATGCAGCAAACACAGGCAGTATACTCCCCAGCGTGCAGCAAACACAGGCAATATACTCCCCAGCGTGCAGCAAACACAGGCAATATACTCCCCAGCGGGCAGCAAACACAGGCAGTAAACTCCCCAGCTTGCAGCAAACACAGGCAGTAAACTCCCCAGCGTGCAGCAAACACAGGCAATATACTCCCCAGCGTGCAGCAAACACAGGCAGTATACTCCCCAGCGTGCAGCAAACACAGGCAGTAAACTCCCCAGCGTGCAGCAAACACAGGCAGTAAACTCCCCAGCGTGCAGCAAACACAGGCAGTAAACTCCCCAGCGTGCAGCAAACACAGGCAATATACTCCCCAGCGTGCAGCAAACACAGGCAATATACTCCCCAGCGTGCAGCAAACACAGGCAATATGCTCCCCAGCGTGCAGCAAACACAGGCAATATACTCCCCAGCGTGCAGCAAACACAGGCAGTAAACTCCCCAGCGTGCAGCAAACCCAGGCAATATACTCCCCAGCATGCACCAAACACAGGCAGTAAACTCCCCAGCGTGCAGCAAACACAGGCAATATACTCCCCAGCATGCAGCAAACACAGGCAGTATACTCCCCAGCGGGCAGCAAACACAGGCAGTAAACTCCCCAGCGTGCAGCAAACACAGGCAGTAAACTCCCCAGCGTGCAGCAAACACAGGCAGTATACTCCCCAGCGCGCAGCAAACACAGGCAATATCCTCCCCAGCATGCAGCAAACACAGGCAATATACTCCCCAGCGTGCAACAAACACGTGCAAATAATGAAAGCAAAGTTAGCTCAGCAGGTCACAGCGCGTCTCAGCGCGTCCTTCTCCACTTGGTGTGACCTGATTTTGCTTCTCGCTTTTTAAAGATCCAATAAACCTTTATTCATTGATCAATCTGATTCTCTATCAGGTTGTCGCTGCAGAGAGTGCTCTGGTTCCTCCGAGCGAGGCTGAGCCCAGGGCAGACGGCTTGGATCCAGACATTGCTGGCCACCTCCTCTCCATGTTTGATTCTCTCGCCCTCTTGGAGAAAGAAAAGAAGGTACAGACTGGGAACACATGGCTCCCCTCTTTCTGCCATCATATGCGGCTTTTAGGATGTATTTAATAGATTTCCCCGCTTTTCCACAGAGTCTGGACAATGTCTTCCTATCCCAAAGCAAAGAAGACCCAGAGGAGCCAGCCGAGGTGCCTGCCGGGGGCCCCCACTTGCTGAACCACCATGACAAGATGGGGCAGATCGCTTGTCGATCAAAGGTAAATAGTACTTCCTCCCCCAAACCGTTCAAGTCCTCACAGCCACCAGCCATTATAGCATTTAGCATAGTGTTTCCCAAACCTGTCCTCGGGACCCTCAGCCAGGCCAGATTTTGCAGATCACCTGGGGGAAATGCAGACTGAATCCTGCAATCACTGAGCAACAAATCCTATCACCTGTGCTGTGCTTCAGGTACCCTGCAAACCTGGCAAGGTGGAGGCTCCTGAGGACAGGTTTGGGAAACACTGGTTTAGCATGTGGGGGCAACAAAGGAGTATCTGAATTTAACGACAGAAAGTCAGGATTTTAATAAAGTCTCAGAGGTTAATATTACGCTTCTCTTAATTTACGACATTCCGGAGCAGCCACCAAGACCATCATAAAATAGAGCAAACATAGAAGTCCTGGTGCCTTTTCGTAGCCAGGAAACCATGGCATGACATCCAGTCGGTGATTCGTGCAACGTCGTGCCGAGGAGGCCGAATGATCCACATTTATCGCTATGCTTTCCCGGATTCGAACAAAGATGTCAAAATCTCCATAATGGCATTCAGAGCGGCAGATGTGGCATCCAACCTCACCCCATGCACCAACTAGCCAAGAAAGTCCATGCAAGATCATAAGGTTTCCTGGATCCTGCACTTATTGGAGGGGAAATAAGTCACTTCTAAAAACTCTTCACTTCACCAAGGTTCCCAGAATTAAACAACACCAGGAGACATAGCTGAAGATTCATTCAAGGTTCTTTGTGGATTCTCCTGGCTACCATCGTGACCAGAGGACAGGCATGATGCCCGTGTTTAGAACAATCGTGTGAAAAGCGACCGTCGCTAGAGTGACAGGTTAGGCTCTCCAAACGAAGAACTGTGGCAGTTGTGTGGTTAGTCTGGATGCCAAAAGGTTGCTCTGGAAAGGACCCCGCAGAGACCACTCAATAAAAAGAAGTGTATCACTGGACTTGTGCAGGTATTGGTGAGATCTGGCAGGTAGGCGCTTGGATCTGGTTTTGGAAGCAGCAGATCCAGAAGTATCTTCCTAGTTCAGAAAGGGTTTTGGAATGAGGACCCCCTAGCAGGTTGATATGGGGGTCGCTGTGAAGATGCCCATTCTTTATAGGACGGAGCGATCCCTCCTGTTTGCGAAATAACATCAAACTGGGGAACAGATTTCCAGAAGCTCCCGAGAATTCATGAAGAGTGCAGGTTGTGGTGCAGACCATCTCCTGACAGTCACATCTGGCACCACAACCGATCTGGCTGGCGTCCGATTCCATGACTATTACCAATGCTTTCACTGCTCCGTGTGGTGCAGCCCCCATTGTAGACCTTCTCTGGATTTGCTGTTTGGTGTTACCATGAGAGGGTATGACAGACCCTGGTTGCCGTAAGTGAAGAGTAAGAGCAGGAACACGTACATGGCAGCAGGGAGACATGCGGTGGATATGTGGGAAAGTTGGGTGGAGAGTGGCTTGTTCAGCAGAGCATGAGGGCGGCGAGAAGACACCAGGAGGGAGAGGGCTAAGATATAGGTCAGCAGAGAAGGGGAACCTGATCAGGTAAGGTGACGGAGTGGGATCCAGGGTGCAGGTAGAGGTAGGAGACTGTCAGTAGGTCCCAGACAGGAGGCTGCTAGAGGGGAAAAACAGCGTACCGCAATACAAAGTTGTGGTGTCTCCAGACTGCAGGACGCCTGGTGGTTTAAGGGTTACGTATTGGCCACCTCAGTCCACATCCCAACCATATCCCAGGATCTCTCTGCCATGGTCTCTTCTTTCAGGTGTCCACAGGCTTGGATCCTGTTATGATAGAGGAGGAGATGCTGCAGAAGCTGCCACTTGCCGAACTGCTGCATTTTACACAACCTTCACTGGAGCAGGACTCCAGGAGACTGGCACAAATCCATGAGCTGATGTATCACTGCACAGATGGTAAGTCCGGCTGCATCCAGAGAGGTCGAATGAGTGACAGAGTGCCTCCTGCCTTGCTGCCGTGTCTGAGACCCAAGATCCTGGCCCGCGTGGGACGGGGCTGGGAGCTGCTCCATGCACATTCCCACAAATATTGAATTTAATTAAGAATGACGATAAGTTAGAATTTTAATAAAGGACTCAGAGGCGAGTATTGCAATCTCTTTTAGAGAAAAAATAAGTATCTGGCGCCCCCTAGTCGATAAGACTAAACAATGCAACAGTTAGACAGATACTGCTATAGACCAAGAAAGTCCTTAATAAATTGAGTCGCAGTTCAAAAGTCAGCAGCAGAAATTATCACACAAGATGGTTCACCTCCAACCACCAAATCGTTAAACAATCGAAGAGTGTAGTGATTGTCTGCGCTTCCCTCTTGTATGATAGATATTTTTGAGAGGAAGATCTTCTTATTACACTGTGGAGTCACTTTTCATATGTGATCTTCAACCCTCGAAAGAAAAGGGATAAAATGGCAACATAGTGTGATTTGCTTAAATCATCTGTGCCCCCCAATTAAATATGCAAAGGTTCAACTCACATTTGGAGGTGTCATAGATCAGACACTAGATATACTGCACCACCGGTATTTTTAGGAGATACCGGACTCCCCTTTCGCTCCTCCGTTTAAAGATGTCCCTCCAGGGAATAAATGAGCAGCTGCAGGACCTTTAGTAAAGATATGTGGTAATTTATTTCTTAAAACAAATTAAAACAAATAAAACAAATTAAAATTCAAAATTGAATTTTAATTTGTTTTAATTGTTTTAAGAAATAAATTACCACATATCTTTACTAAAGGTCCTGCAGCTGCTCATTTATTTCCTGGAGGGACATCTTTAAACGGAGGCGCGAAAGGGGAGTCCGGTATCTCCTAAAAATACCGGTGGTGCAGTATATCTAGTGTCTGTTCTATGACACCTCCAAATGTGAGTTGAACCTTTGCATATTTAATTGGGGGGCACAGATGATTTAAGCAAATCACACTATATTGCCATTTTATCCCTTTTCTTTCGAGGGTTGAAGATCACATATGAAAAGTGACTCCACAGTGTAATAAGAAGATCTTCCTCTCAAAAATATCTATCATACAAGAGGGAAGCGCAGACAATCACTACACTCTTCGATTGCAATCTCTTTTCCTGCTTTACTATTAGCAGCAGCAAGTAAACATGAAAACATTAACAGAATGTGTGAAAGAAAACGTGAAACACATACAGAGCACATGGTATCTTCCAAACTCCCTATCACCAATGAGACAGTCCTTCTTCTATAAATAAATATCCTTCCGTCCCTGCCTCTTCCTCTTTCTTGCCGAACATGGACCAACCAATGGAGCCAGAAACAACAATCCACAACCCAGAATGGGAAAACCGAAGGCATTGTCACCTTTAAAGGCCGGACTCGAATACATTGAGCTGAAAGAGATCAAAAGGATAAGACACCAGCACGTGATATCAAACACCAAGCGAAGCCCCCTGAGTCCGCAACAGGAGGGCAGGGAGTTCAATACTCGCCTCTGAGTCCTTTATTAAAATTCTAGCTTATCGTCACTCTTAGATAAATTCAAAAATTTTAATACAAAGACTCAGAGGCTCCTATCGCAAGTTCAAAGCTGGTCCACAATAGCAGCCGACCAAACAGTGGTCTCCCTAGAACAATCCATGGACCTTAAGAGGTCTTTCAGGTGACAACCTGCCACCATCGCAGAAGCGGGTACAGCGCTGCTTATGGAAAGAGCTCCAAAATTGGCAACGTCCACCAACACCAACAACCATTTAAGCCACTGTGTCAATATAGAGGAACTGACCGCTGTGGCGTCACTAGGGTTGGTGTCACCTGGTGCGGTAATTTTAATACATCGACTCTGAGGCGAGTATTGCTTCTCTTTCTTGCTTTATTAAACATAGCAGCAAGTGGCAACTAGCAAGAACTTTGAAAATATGAAGCATTTATATTGAATAAAGAGAAAACATATAATAACAGTAGTAAAAGGTATATATGGTATCTTCCAACACCCCTTCACTCCTTTGGATCGGTCCTCTATCCTGTCAGATCCCATCAAAACCGGTCAACATCCCTCCTACGTCCTCTTTCTTAGCTGCTCGGCGACTAGTTAAGTGCTCTCAACTTTTCTCTGACATTTTACCCCATATTTATCATATTTATTGATTTTTGGGCTGTTTATTATCGATATCTGTTTATATTTGGCGGGCACCCGGCTCTAACCGCGGGTCCGCATTCATTTACTTTCGTTTTAATTTCCGATTCAATCTCCTGACCGCGGCGTACTCCCTCTGCCTGCCTTCACGAGACGCTGCACGCGCTCACTGATCTTCCTGGCTTTCCCTGCTCAGCCTGCACTCTGAATCTCACACGGTTACTCTGCGCTCGAGGGAAGTTTCCCTCCTTTTTATTCCCTTTAAGTCCCTTTACGCTACGGTTAGTCAGTGGCGTCACAAGGGGCGGGGGTGCGGCCCGCACCGGGTGACACCCTAATTTTTTTATTTTTACACAAAACTATTTTACCAGGAAGGATACATTGAGAATTCTCTCATTTTCAGTATGTCCTGGGTAGGCAAGGCCTAGGCTGGCACTTTCCAAGGGCGGCAAAAAAAACACCTCTAAAGGGGATATTCACAGAGCACCGAAATGACGCAGACATTTCAGTGTTCTGTTGTTTCCCGCACTTTGGGGAATCAAATTTCCCGGGTGAATTCCTGAAGTGCAAGGAATCAGCCACCGAATGCTGCCGCAAACCCGTCGTCCGCGGTTTTAAAAAAAACTACTGAACGAAAATGTCTGGAATTTACATATAAGATCTTATGAATGATAATAAAAAGGGCTGTTACAGAAAAAAGAGAAAAATGCTATTAGGAAAAAAAAATAGAATTTTCTTTTTTTTTAAAATGCCTAATAGCTACAGAAAAAACCCAATAAAGAGACTTTTTAACTACAGATTAAAGGAATAAACGGTTTATTAGATGTTGGATAAAAAGGGGAACATTTTTAACTTTGAAAACCAATGGTGTTTGTTCACCCTGAATAAACCTGCTGATTGAAACCACCGGACATCAGGACATTTCTTTGCTATTTGGTGTCTATGAATAGATTAACCATTACTTCTCTATGGGGATTTCACTGCCTTCAAACAGGCACCGTACTTACTGGCAGTTCGCTAAAATTTGTGTGTGAGCATATGAGAGAGCTCCACAGCAATGAACCTGACAGTAATGTGTGCTGTGTATGAGCATATGAGAGCACTCCACAGCAATGAACCACACAGTAATGTGCGCCATGTATAAGCATATGAGAGCGCTCCACAGCAATAAACCTCACAGTAATGTGTGCTGTGTATGAGCATATGAGAGCGCTCCACAGCAATGAACCTCACAGTAATGTGCGCCGTGTATGAGCATATGAGAGCGCTCCACAGCAATGAACCTCACAGTGATGTGCGCCGTGTATGAGCATATGAGAGCGCTCCACAGCAATGAACCTCACAGTAATGTGCGCCGTGTATGAGCATATGAGAGCGCTCCACAGCAATAAACCTCACAGTAATGTGTGCTGTGTATGAGCATATGAGAGCGCTCCACAGCAATGAACCTCACAGTAATGTGCGCCGTGTATGAGCATATGAGAGCGCTCCACAGCAATGAACCTCACAGTAATGTGCGCCGTGCATGAGCATATGAGAGCGCTCCACAGCAATAAACATCACAGTAATGTGCGTTGTGTATGAGCATTCAGTGTTATATGGGAGTACTGACTTATGAGTAAGAGTAGTTAAAATAAAACCCTGTAAAACTCGAGGACGGGTGGGTGACACCATAAGTTATAGAATTTAGCTAAGTATGACGATAAGTTAGAATTTTAATAATAAGACTCTGAGGCTCCTATTGCTTCTCTTTCTTGCTTTATTAAACATAGCAGCAAGTGGCAACTAGCAAGAACTTTGAAAATATGAAGCATTTATATTGAATAAAGAGAAAACATATAATATCAGTAGTAACAGGTATATATGGTATCTTCCGACACCCCTTCACTCCTTTGGATCGGTCCTCTATCCTGTCAGATCCCATCAAAACCGGTCAACATCCCTCCTACGTCCTCTTTCTTAGCTGCTCGGCGACTAGTTAAGTGCTCTCAACTTTTCTCTGACATTTTACCCCATATTTATCATATTTATTGATTTTTGGGCTGTTTATTATCGATATCTGTTTATATTTGGCGGGCACCCGGCTCTAACCGCGGGTCCGCATTCATTTACTTTCGTTTTAATTTCCGATTCAATCTCCTGACCGCGGCGTACTCCCTCTGCCTGCCTTCACGAGACGCTGCACGCGCTCACTGATCGGGTGGGCGGGGCCCCTGCTAGGTCTGTGTACGCAGGGATTTCCCAGCTCCAGAGTCTCTCATCACTCCAGCGCCATGCCACGAGGCAAAACCCTGCAGCGTCCAGCCTCCCCAGCGGAGGAATCAGGGCATTCTTCAGAGGACAGTTCGGGTGAGCAGCAACAAAAGCCTAATACACCCGTTCTGATCCAGGCACAGATGGCTCCTTCCCAGCCTGCCACCCTTGATCCATATATGCGTCTATTGACTCTGCAGTTTTTAAAGCAGTTTCTGTCCTGTCAGCGGATTTCACCCACTCCCTTAAAGAAATGATGGCTGAGAATCACCACAATGATGATCCCCCGCCACTGGCGGCTATTGATAAGGGCGATATACTCACCACGGTGAGGCCCCCCGAGACCCCCTGGCCACCACCATGGGGAAACAGTCAGTGAGACATGCACGACACGTGACTGGAGGGGTTGGCATCCCCGCAACAATGCCGGGACACGTGCACCCATCCCCTACCACTTCAACCCGTAAACGGGCCTCTGCACACACGGTGTCAGCGCACACCAAAAAGGTTAAAATTTATACAGTATCCAACCCTGACACCGCTGTTGTCCCTGCTCCGCTTCAGGACACTAACCTGGATTCGGAAGAGGATACCAATAGCGATGCCATAGATGTGTATGCCTCAGATGAGGATTTTACTGAGACCTCAGTGGAGGTGGATTCCCAGATTCCCCTATTATCATGACGGGGAATCATAATTATAATAAAGACACGGAGGCGAGTATTATGCTATTTTTTCTTTACTTAAGCCGATAGCAGCAAAGAACAATCTCTCAAATACCAAACAAAGTATTTAGAGAGTGAAAAAAATACATTAAACAGTATATATACATAACAGATAACAATGGTACAGTCCAGCATAACAATGGTACAGTCCAACTCCTCCAATCCTCTGACGACCGTTGGCCTCTTCTCTTTTCTGATGCGAGACACATACTGATCTTCTTTTAACCAAACAAACAACGGAAGAACTCCATTCCTTCATGGAAACCTCGAACATGTAGTTGAATCCTTCGTGAGAAATTCCCCACCCAAGGATTAAGCTTCAACGTAGACTCCAACTTGAAGCTCAAGCATGGACGAATATTCATCCTTCAACGAAAACTCCGACACGAAGCTCACGCTCTTCTCCAACGAACAGAACAATGGAAGAACTCTTCCTCATCCAATGAAAGCTTTGACAAGAAGTTTAGGCTGTTGGAACATAAACGTATTAAAGATCACCAAGAGTTTATAATAAGAAGGTTTGAAAAAAATCCGTAATGACTATTGAAACATCAAAACCTTATAGCCAAATATAAAGGGTGGGAATAACCCAATTATCGGGTGGGATAATACTCGCCTCCGTGTCTTTATTATAATTATGATTCCCTGTCATGATAATAGGGGAATCTGGGAATTATCCCACAAGACACGGTGGCTCATATTATGCTAGTTCAAAGCTTAATTAATTAGTGATAGTGACATGTGACACACTGGTTTAAAATTACACTCCCTAAAGGTGGATTCTCTGGACCAGTCTGCTGTTTTAAGATGTCTACAAGATGACATCCACAGAAGAAAAAACCTCGGAAGCAGAAGCACTCCGGGATGAATGAGCTCCGAACACGGAGACGACTACACCAGCTCCTGACATGATCCATTTAACCCACCCAGCGAGTGTGGTGGAAGTTACAGAATTGTATGGTTTGCATAAGGATATGAATAACCGTTGGGATTAGATAGAAGACCTCTGACAATGAAGTCTTTGTCCTATAGGAAAATTGAACATTTCTCCCCGTGTCGGGTAAAACTTCTTCCCGTTATGTTTAGGGCTCGAACGTGTGAGACTCTATTGCAGGAAATCAAACAAAGTAAAATGGCCAATTTCACAGAAAACCGTTTAATAGACCTAGTTTCATTCTCGGGTCACTTATCCAGAAATTAACTAGAATGACATCCCAGATGTTAGAATAACGGGAACGAGGGGTCGTTTACACTGTATACCCTTCAAAAACCTACATGTAATGCGGTGATTCCCGGCAGGAATACTAATAAAACCCTGATGTGAAGCAGATATCGCTGACCTGAGGTTATTAATCGTACGATACGCTTTACCATCCCCAAATAGATGTGTGAAGAACTAAACAAGTTACTCAAGGAAACTGATATGGAATCAACTTGATGTTCCATGCACCAAAAAACCCATGAGTTCCATGTGCTACCATATCTCCTCCTAGTAGAGGGGCCCAGGAACTCGACCAAAAAAGTGGCAGATGCATCCGAAATGTTGACTGAAGGCCAGTGACCTTTGATATTACACTTAACAGCTTAAAAAATTAGTGAAGACTCAAATAATTCTGAAGCGTTCCCTCCGGATCTCCCAGGGTGGACGATGGGACACGAATTAGCCTGGGAATGTCCACAGACGGTTTCAGGAGGTGCGGGAACCATGCTTGAGACCTCCATAAGCACTATTGTAGCTAATTGTACTTGTACTAATCATATTAATGTTGAAATCAGAATGGAGGGAAAGCGTAAAGCGTCCAGGTCTGGACCAGAGCATCCGTTGGCAAAGCCATGGGTCTGGTCTCCAACAGTAGTATTGTGGTAAAGGAATATTAAGGCTAGAAGCCAATAAATCTATAGCGAAGGGACCTCAGAGGGATGACAAACTGGCAAATACCCTGGCGTCTAATCTCCAATTGCTGGAGTCTATCAGATACTTTGAATTCCAGTCCGCCACTATATTGCTGGACCCTGGAATGTATTGGCCTGGACTGATAAATTGCGAGACAGGCAAAATCCTCAAAAGACTTTGGTGTCTCTGCTAACTGTTTAGACCTGGGGCCACCTATAAGATTGATATGACGCACAGTGGACAGGTTGTCCATCTCCAGGCGTATAGAACTCGTCTGGAAATGCTTGATAAAACTTGAATAGTATACAATCCTATCTCTCTGGAACCCCAACTGACACTTGTGATAAAGATCCGCAGCGCGCCCAGCCAGATCTGCTGGCGTCTGACTCTATGACCAACTCTGGAGTTGGATAGATGATGGCTTTGCTGTTCCCTGACACTAAATGATTTAGCCACCACTGCATCTCCAATTTCGACTCGTCGTCCAGAGAGATGCAATCTGGATAAAGCCATCCCCTCCGCAGAAATCGTGCTTTCAGACATTGAAGAGCTGGACAATAAAGCGGTCCTGTAAAGACCACTTGTTTTGCTGCAGAGAGTAGGCCCAGAAGGTGAGCTAACCATCTCAGAGAGAATTCTTCTGCAGATAGAAGACATCTGATTTCTCTGTGAATCAGCCGAACTTTGTCTGAAGGCAGAGAAAGAGCCATCTCCATCATAGTTACGGTGACGCCTAGAAATGCGATAGACTGTGTCGGTGTAAGGACAGATATTTTGTAGTTTTATTGGGATTGTCAGATAAGCGTCTTTTAGGTCTATATTGACCATCCAATCTTGTGGAGATAAACTCCTTTTAATGACGGAATGTCTTCCCTTTTGAAATGATTGTACACAACGTACTTGTTTAGGTGTTTTTTCCAAATTGATACTGGGTGGAATTCTGCGCCTTGGATAGTTGGTGTGAAACCATACTCACCAAAATTCCTGATCTTCTCGAACCCCTTTAACCACTTTGACGGTGAAATTATGGTCTATCTTGGTACTCTAGTTAAGAGGACTTCGAGGAGCCTCTTGAGGTGGAATAAGGGATGTGAAAAACCTATTTCGAGAAAACCTTCCTGATATTAGCCTTTATCTTACCTGTGGTCAAGAAGGACCTTGTATATTCGGTCATCTCCTTGAAGATGCCTTCTCCAAATAACAGACCCTCAGCGTTGGAACCAGGCTCATAATTATTATTATTATCATATATATAGCGCCAACAGTTCATTATGCGCTAAGGTCGCCACTTTAGGGTGGATCCTGAGGAGAATTGAGCGTCTCCTTTTCGCTCGATAAAGCTGTGTTATGTTACCAAAAACACAGACTAATCTCTGTACTCGGCCCCTGTGTTCAAACAGGACTGGTTTCATTAGTGAGGAAAAACCTCAATCGAATTTATAAATTTTTGCCAATGGACCTACAAAATCAAACAATTTATCATGACACACCCTTAAGGTGGCCTCTACTCCTCTTTTTCGGGCCCAATTTGACTGGTTAAGGATGTGAATAATTTCCGATCTAACTCGGGGTTACATTAAGCTTATGTGGCAAAGTTGGGGCTGGACACTCAGCCCTCTAATTACTTCTGGTTTGTTTATCCATTGACATACGGATATGCTGTTCTATATAACGAGCCACATGCTCTATGTGTGTCCATTCCACTGACCGGGGATGTTTTAATTGCTCTGGTACAAACATTGAATTTCTTACAGCATCTACCGGATCAATAAGCGGTGTTTTAGAATCAGTGGAATCAGGTGAGGAAACTGAATCTGAGGCCTCAGGAGAGGAGACCGGATCGTACTCCGGGTCAGAGGAATTCACCTCAGAATCTGACATTGCTTCCTCTCTAGAATGTTCTGAGGAGCTGCCGGTATCTTTGCGCCTCTAGCGCGCTTCCACTTTCTTTGTCAGCCGGAGTTAACTGGCTCCTTTTTTCGTCACAGTGATGTGCTGTGGAAATTCATTTCAAGTACGGGTAGACGTAGGTTTTATGAGGGATATTTTTTGGGAGTTTCTCTTCTCCCTCATTGAAGTCTCAGGGACCTCATTATCCTGTCAGGAATCACTAGATAAAAATCTATCTGAAGTTGGGGAAATTATAAATGAACGTCTGGCTGAGAGATTCTCTAGACATTTTAACCATATTATACTCCACGTATGAGGAAAAAAACGTGGGTATAAGAACGAGGGCACCTGGGGCAACAGGCAGGTTCGGGCCAGTCCTAAACCACTTCTTTATTTAATTTATTTATTTTAATCACTTATATTACTTATATTACTAATTTTATTGGGAAATTTCCCGAGGCAACAAGCTGCGGCGTTCCGCGCATGCGTGAACCGCCGCGAGCGTTACCTCAGAGCAGTGGCGCAAAGCTGCGTCTCTCCTCAGGAACAGCTGAGGGGGGGGGCACCAAATCCCCACAGAAACCGCCGGAGAGACGGACCCGTCTCCCCGGAGGAAACAACAGGAACAATTAAATTAAATAAATTTGAGAGAACTCGCTGTTTAACCGCTGGTTCATTTTCAAACGTACATCACCTGAGGTAAAACTCGCCTTTAGTCGTTGCGAGCGTTTACCTCAGGCAGCGGCGCGAAGCTACGCCTCTCCTAATGACGGAGATACAGGGGAAGCGCGAAAACACACTAGAAAGCCGCCGTAAAGACGGACTCGTCCCCCGAAGGCAAAAAAACACTGGAAGCAGAAAAATATATATATATACAATCTCCCAAGAGACAATTAAACCAAATAAAGGCAAAGCCTAGCCCCTGCACATAAGTCCCTAACGGGTTGACAATAAGTACAAACAAACACAAGCTAACAGTGTGTGTGTATAAACAATATGCTAAATTAAAATATATATATATATATATAACACTACAATAAAATACAGTGAAAATGTCAATTAATATAGAGCTTGCTGCTAATTCTCATCTCGTCGAGCAGCAAAGAAAAGAGAAGAGGCCAACGGTCGTCAGAGGATTGGAGGAGCTGGACTGTACCATTGTTATCTGTTATGTATATATATTGTTTAATGTATTTTTTTCACTCTCTAAATACTTTGTTTGGTATTTGAGAGATTGTTCTTTGCTGCTATCGGCTTAAGTAAAGAAAAGATAGCATAATAAGAGCCTCCGTGTCTTGTGGGATAATTCAAAAGCCCGCCCAGGCATTATTTATGATCCATTGGGTAACCCCCTTTTTTGTCAAAAGGACCTTTCCCATCCACAGTCTGCTGAATGGTCCCCACTACCCCATGTAGAACAATGGGTTGACGCACAGGCGCGCAAAGCCCTGGATAAGGCTACTCGTAACCGCATGAAAGCTGAATCCCCTCACTACACCATGAGTGGGAAAACTTGTTTAACCCCTGACGTAGACAAAGCCTTTGTGGATTTTGTCACCCCCAAAGGTTGGACTCCCAGCAAAGGCATAGACCACGCATTTCGGGTTTGCCAAGATAAATTGTTAGACACCATGGGTCCTTTGGTTAAATTGCTGGATACAGCAGAACAATCTGGTGATCTCATGGACCCCGTTCAAGTTACCAATTGGGCCCAGAGGTCACTCAGTTTCCTGGGTAATGCTAACACAGCTCTTGCCTCCGAAAGGCGCAAATGCATCTTCTTGAAAATGGATCGCCAACTGGCTGGCGTAGCCGATAATGAATTAGGTGCTGCAGCTAATGGAGCGTTATTCGGCAAAGGTTTCCTAAAGGACATGAATGAATATTCCGGTGCCTTCAACACGATGGACCGTGTATCCAATTCACTGAAAAAGGTGTTTTCTGGGTTTTTCCCACGGGCCGGTGGATATCGGGGCCGAGCTACCGGCCGTGCAAAACCCATCTCATCAGGTCACACGGGAGGCAACCCCTCCACGACATCTGCTCCTGCACCTTCCCCGTTCTTCCCTACCCGTTCACGTCCGTGGCGTGGCAGAGGATTCCGGGGTGCCAGAGGAGGTCATTCTTCCTCGACCATCAGACTTACAGGTAATTTTACACCTCCTACACCCGTCTACAACCAAGGTGGGGGGTCGTTTAAAATATTTGCACACCGCGTGGTGTCGCATTACATCGGACCCTTGGGTCCTCAATACTGTACAAGGGTTTGTTCTGGAGTTCTCTTCTCCCCCGCACCAACTGACGATTCACCACCCTCTCCCCTTTTCGGGGGAGGGGGGACGTTGGTGGAGCGGGTGATTTTGGAACTGTGCCAGAAAGAAGCCATAGAGCGAGTTCCACAGGGGACTTCAGGTTTCCTGAGCAACTTGTTCTTGGTTCCCAAGAAGGACGGAGGCATCCGTCCAGTCATCAACCTCAGAGAGTTGAATGGGACGGTGGTCTACCGTCACTTCCAGATGGAGGGCATGCACATGCTCAAGGATATTTTGAGACCCCGCGATTGGTTGGCAAAAGTGGATCTCAAGGACGCATACTTGACCATCCCGATCGCCAGGGAATTGCGGGATTTCCTCCAATTCCGTTGGGGTCCAGACCTCTGGAGATTTTGTTGCCTACCTTTCGGCCTGTCTTCAGCCCCTTGGTGCTTTACCAA
This sequence comes from Leptobrachium leishanense, assembly GCA_009667805.1. NCBI lineage: Eukaryota > Metazoa > Chordata > Amphibia > Anura > Megophryidae > Leptobrachium > Leptobrachium leishanense. The sequence goes on from CM019064.1 coordinate 9,193,594, forward strand.
GGTGCTGAAGCCGGTCGTGGCATGGCTACGCGCCAAAGGAGTCCGCCTCATTGTATACCTGGACGACATATTGCTAATGGCCTCGTCGGAGAGTCTGCTACGTCTCCAGGTACGATGGACAGTCGACCTCTTTCAGTCTCTGGGACTCCTAGTGAACCAGGAAAAATCGATTCTTTCCCCATCTCAAACCCTAGAATTCCTGGGATTCGGGGTGGACAGTACCCTGATGTCTTTCAGTGTTCCTCTGCCCAAATGTCGATCGATTTTACGCGAAGTCCGATCCCTTTTGGGGGCTCAGGCTCCATCATTACGGGATCTGGCTCGCGTGATCGGCCTTTTGGCAGCGACAAGGCTGGCGGTGACACCAGCCCCCCTGCACTATCGGGCCCTCCAACGCCTGAAGGCCCTTTATCTCAGGAGGGGTCTTCCCTACACTGCTCAGATCTCTCTCTCAGAAGAGGCCAGACTGGATCTGGAATGGTGGATCGATCACCTCCACTCCTGCAACGGCAGGCCTATCCTGGTATCGCCCCCAACGATTACAATCGACTCCGATGCTTGTGGGTCAGGTTGGGGTGCTTATTGCGAAGGTTCCTCCACGGGAGGTCGCTGGTCCGCTCAGGAACGTCATCTACACATGAACAGCTTGGAACTCTTGGCAGGGCTCTTTGCGCTCCAGAGTTTTCTCAAGGATCACACACATCGATCAGTCCTCCTCCGGATGGACAATTTCCTGGCGGTCCGATATATCAACTCGCTGGGCGGCCCTCGCTCCCTGCTTCTGACAACCATTGCTTCCCGGCTTTGGGAGTGGTGTTTTCAGACAGGGATCGTTGTCCAAGCGCAGTTTATTCCGGGAATCTCGAACCAATTTGCAGATTGGAACTCGAGACACACAGAAGACTCCAGGGATTGGCGTCTGTGCTCGTCAGTATTCTGACGTGGCGACCCTGTGGGGGCCTTTTCACGCGGACTTATTCGTCTGCCAGATCAACGCCCATCTCCCGATCTTCTACAGTTGGCGGCCAGACCCACTGGCCGAGGCAACGGACGCTTTCCTGCAGGATTGGTCCAGGGCTCGCCAGTACGCCTTCCCGCCATTTCAATTGATGACTCGCACGTTGCGACATGTCAGGACCCATCAGGTCCAGGTTGTTTTAATCACCCCGGTTTGGCAGAACCAACCTTGGTTCCCGATTCTGTTGGAACTCCTAGTGGATGTCCCCCATTCTCTCCCGGATCTCCTGGTAGACTCATCCGGGCACCCTCACCCGCTACTATCCCCAGGCCACAGTCTGTTGTTGGCCTCGCTGGTATCGGGACGCCCGGGGGAGCTAGAGAGATTTCAGAACGGACTACAGCGCTCTTACGCCATGCGTGGGCCCCAGGTACTAGATCCTGCTATAATTCGGCTTGGCTCACCTGGCATCATTGGTGTCTGTCAAGGGATCAAGATCCCTTCCAGGCCCCTTTGAGCTTCGTGTTGGACTTCCTTACGGAAATCTTTGATCAAGGCAAAGCTTATTGCACGCTTAATGTATATAGATCCGCTCTATCATGTGGGCTTCCATGGGACACCCGTTGGTCTGTCGTCTGCTTAAGGGTATCAGGGCTGACCGTCCCCCGTTGCCGCGGTATACGACAACTTGGGATGTGACCCTGTTACTTAGTTTTCTAGAACAATGGCCCTCTAACCAGGTTCTGACCTTGCGTCAGCTTTCTGCTAAGTTACTAGCCCTTCTGTGCTTGATATTTTGCAAACGGGTGGCCGATGTCAGGGCGTTGGACTTCAACGCACATTCATTCGTGCCTGAGGGTGTACGCTTTGACATCTCCCGCCGTACTAAGACGGCCATTTCCTCTGCGTTTTATCCGGCATTTCCGTTACGCCCGGCTTTATGCCCGGTTCTGTGTCTTCAGGGATATGAATCCCGTACCGCTCCACTCCGGAGTCCAGGGGTTTCTCCTCTTTTCATTTCATTTAAATCTCCTTTCACCCGGTAGGTACGACCACTCTTGCACGCTGGCTTCGCTGGCTCTTGGGTTTAACCGGTGTTGATACCTCTATGTGTGGCGCTCATTCGATTCGCAGCGCTGTGGCGTCTTCCGCTGTTTCGGCAGGTTGTCGGTTGGAGAATTTATTGCGATCAGCTGATTTGGTCCAGAGAGTCCACCTTCCGATCTTTCTATTTTAAACCTGTTGTTCATTGTTCATCCGCAGTTGTGGGTCAGCTTTGAACAAGCAATAGGAGCCTCAGAGTCGATGTATTAAAATTATAGAATTTAGCTAAGTATGACGATAAGTTAGAATTTTAATAATAAGACTCTGAGGCGAGTATTGCCCAGTGCCCACCACTCCCACCGCTGTTGTGGTTTATTGTATTACTGGGTCTGCGGATCCAATATCTTCCACTCTCACATCTTCTTTTTCCTCAGCCTCATGAAGGATTTCCTGGTCTCCGGTGGTTTGCCCTTTGGGTTCCCTACGTACCTACACTGATCACCTCGTACAGCAAAGAAAGAGGAAGTAGGAGTGATGTTGACTGGGTTTGATGGGCTCTGACAGGAAAGAGGACCGATCCAAAGAAGTGAAGGGGTGTCGGAAGATACCATATATACCTGTTACTACTGATATTATATGTTTTCTCTTTATTCAATATAAATGCTTCATATTTTCAAAGTTCTTGCTAGTTGCCACTTGCTGCTATGTTTAATAAAGCAAGAAAGAGAAGCAATAGGAGCCTCAGAGTCTTATTATTAAAATTCTAACTTATCGTCATACTTAGCTAAATTCTATAACTTATGGTGTCACCCACCCGTCCTCGAGTTTTACAGGGTTTTATTTTAACTACTCTTACTCATAAGTCAGTACTCCCATATAACACTGAATGCTCATACACAACGCACATTACTGTGAGGTTTATTGCTGTGGAGCGCTCTCATATGCTCATGCACGGCGCACATTACTGTGAGGTTCATTGCTGTGGAGCGCTCTCATATGCTCATACACGGCGCACATTACTGTGAGGTTCATTGCTGTGGAGCGCTCTCATATGCTCATACACAGCACACATTACTGTGAGGTTTATTGCTGTGGAGCGCTCTCATATGCTCATACACGGCGCACATTACTGTGAGGTTCATTGCTGTGGAGCGCTCTCATATGCTCATACACGGCGCACATCACTGTGAGGTTCATTGCTGTGGAGCGCTCTCATATGCTCATACACGGCGCACATTACTGTGAGGTTCATTGCTGTGGAGCGCTCTCATATGCTCATACACAGCACACATTACTGTGAGGTTTATTGCTGTGGAGCGCTCTCATATGCTTATACATGGCGCACATTACTGTGTGGTTCATTGCTGTGGAGTGCTCTCATATGCTCATACACAGCACACATTACTGTCAGGTTCATTGCTGTGGAGCTCTCTCATATGCTCACACACAAATTTTAGCGAACTGCCAGTAAGTACGGTGCCTGTTTGAAGGCAGTGAAATCCCCATAGAGAAGTAATGGTTAATCTATTCATAGACACCAAATAGCAAAGAAATGTCCTGATGTCCGGTGGTTTCAATCAGCAGGTTTATTCAGGGTGAACAAACACCATTGGTTTTCAAAGTTAAAAATGTTCCCCTTTTTATCCAACATCTAATAAACCGTTTATTCCTTTAATCTGTAGTTAAAAAGTCTCTTTATTGGGTTTTTTCTGTAGCTATTAGGCATTTTAAAAAAAAAGAAAATTCTATTTTTTTTTCCTAATAGCATTTTTCTCTTTTTTCTGTAACAGCCCTTTTTATTATCATTCATAAGATCTTATATGTAAATTCCAGACATTTTCGTTCAGTAGTTTTTTTTAAAACCGCGGACGACGGGTTTGCGGCAGCATTCGGTGGCTGATTCCTTGCACTTCAGGAATTCACCCGGGAAATTTGATTCCCCAAAGTGCGGGAAACAACAGAACACTGAAATGTCTGCGTCATTTCGGTGCTCTGTGAATATCCCCTTTAGAGGTGTTTTTTTTGCCGCCCTTGGAAAGTGCCAGCCTAGGCCTTGCCTACCCAGGACATACTGAAAATGAGAGAATTCTCAATGTATCCTTCCTGGTAAAATAGTTTTGTGTAAAAATAAAAAAAATTAGGGTGTCACCCGGTGCGGGCCGCACCCCCGCCCCTTGTGACGCCACTGACTAACCGTAGCGTAAAGGGACTTAAAGGGAATAAAAAGGAGGGAAACTTCCCTCGAGCGCAGAGTAACCGTGTGAGATTCAGAGTGCAGGCTGAGCAGGGAAAGCCAGGAAGAAAATTGAGGTTAAAGAAGTCTTAGGGCCACATTACTTTCTTGACGCTAACATTAACGCTCACCTGCGTGAGCATTAACGTTAGCTGCGGTATTTACCACATACTACGATCCAATTGCAAACGGGTTAAGTAAGCCTTTAGCGTTTGGTATCTTGCGCTTCTCTGCACGAGGTCACTGCACTTTGCGCTCCCTATACTTAACATGGGGAGCGCAAAGAGTTAATCAGCGCTGGATTACAAAGTCCCAGCGCTGATTAACGCCTGGCTCTGGTCAACGAAAAGTTAACCAGAGCCAGGACTTGGTGATACCGGATTCTGCAGAAGCGGAATCCATTAACACCAGCCAAAAAAAAAAAGAACAGCTACTCACCCTCTGTACCGCGGCGAGGACCGCGGCTCTGTTCGTCTCCTCCGGCCGGCGGGAGCAGGGAAAGACTGGGGGAAAAAGTCCCCCCAGTCTCTCCCTGCGGATCACTACGCTGACCGGCTTTATCTTGCGAGGCGAGATCCGGCTGGTCATGTGACTGGCAGGGGAAAACTTAATGGAATCCTATGGACTCCATCGAGTGGATGCTCGCGGCTGCGCTCAGGACTGCCGCGAGCATCCCGGGGCTTAGCGCCCGCTACCAATGCAGCATTTTTTGCACCTGCATTGTAATCCAGCGTTAAAACGCGGGCGCAAGGGGGAAAACTGCAGGATTGTAATACTGTATAGCCCTTAGTGTAATATCTAAGTGAACGCCCTCTGGGACAAAGGATCACACCTGATAGTCCAACGACAGGACATCCCTGACACGATTACACAAAATGAAACAAAGGAGGTGTCACGGACCTGGAAACCTCCAAAAATTCAAAACTTTTTTCCCCTTGTTAAACATTTCCCTCCTGTGTGTTTCCCCTGGATTGTAACATTACCCCGTTGTTTCCCCCTGTGTGTTTCCCCTGGATTGTAACATTACCCCGTTGTTTCCCCCTGTGTGTTTCCCCTGGATTGTAACGGTCATGGAACTGACGTAGCGCTCCATGCTTCAAACCCAAGAGACTTTATGTTCATTTATATTTTGTGATTTTAAATATATTTTACATTGCTTGGTTTTAGTTTAAATTAGTTAAGTGTAAATTACGTAGCTTTAGTTTTAAATATACTGTAGTTATATTTCTTTAGGTAAATGTGCTTTTGTATAGCCAGTAAACAAGCTTGAGTAATGTGTGATTTATGCAAAAGGGCTTTTCCCCTTATCTGGCTGCATGTTTGATTCAAGAAGTCTGGGATAGTGTTTGTCTTTAATATGATGTGTTAGAACAATAGATTATGTAAATGTATGTGAGCTAAAGGCTAACGAATGTTTATTGTAAAAATCTAACTGACATAATGTAATTAGAGACTTTAGGTACATGTTCACCATTTGGTATGCAAATTATAATTGAAGAGGACCTGAAGGAAACCTGCAGTGGTCTTGGAACCAACTAATCAGAACTGTTGGGATGGGTGGGAAGTTTGAATGTGCATTGCTTATTTTGTATAAATATCCGGTGAAATCCTCCTTAAAGAGTGAATCCTGTTGGAACATACAGCTCGCCTGGTGTCTCCTTCAACTACGCTACACTACACTCAACCTCAGAAGGCACAGAGCGGCCTTCTGGAAATGCAAAGAGGCTCCAAGGCAGAGGTTCAGACCCAGCAGATCTGGAGCTGCAGATCAGGCTGCTCGAGGCACTGAGCTCCAAGCAACTCAGAGGCCGGGCTGATCTTGGCAAGGGGTTATCTGGAGAGTCAGGACAGGCGGAAGAGAATGGTTCCGTCACAGCAACATTACCCCGTTGTTTCCCTCCTGTGTGTTTCCCCTGGATTGTAACATTACCCCATTGTTTCCCCCTGTGTGTTTCCCCTGGATTGTAACATTACCCCGTTGCTTCCCCCTGTATGTTTCCCCTGGATTGTAACATTACCCCATTGTTTCCCCCCTGTGTTTCCCCTGGATTGTAACATTACCCCGTTGTTTCCCCCCTGTGTGTTTCCCCTGGATTGTAACATTACCCCGTTTTTTCCCCCCGTGTGTTTCCCCTGGATTGTAACATTACCCCGTTGTTTCCCTCCTGTGTGTTTCTCCTGGATTGTAACATTACCCTGTTGTTTCCCTCCTGTGTGTTTCCCCTGGATTGTAACATTACCCCGTTGTTTCCCCCTGTGTGTTTCCCCTGGATTGTAACATTACCCCGTTATTTCCCCCTGTGTGTTTCCTCTGGATTGTAACATTACCCTGTTGTTTCCCCCCTGTGTGTTTCCCCTGGATTGTAACATTACCCGTTGTTCCCCCTGTGTGTTTCCCCTGGATTGTAACATTACCCCGTTGTTTCCCCCTGTGTGTTTCCCCTGGATTGTAACGGTCATGGAACTGACGTAGCGCTCCATGCTTCAAACCCAAGAGACTTTATGTTCATTTATATTTTGTGATTTTAAATATATTTTACATTGCTTGGTTTTAGTTTAAATTAGTTAAGTGTAAATTACGTAGCTTTAGTTTTAAATATACTGTAGTTATATTTCTTTAGGTAAATGTGCTTTTGTATAGCCAGTAAACAAGCTTGAGTAATGTGTGATTTATGCAAAAGGGCTTTTCCCCTTATCTGGCTGCATGTTTGATTCAAGAAGTCTGGGATAGTGTTTGTCTTTAATATGATGTGTTAGAACAATAGATTATGTAAATGTATGTGAGCTAAAGGCTAACGAATGTTTATTGTAAAAATCTAACTGACATAATGTAATTAGAGACTTTAGGTACATGTTCACCATTTGGTATGCAAATTATAATTGAAGAGGACCTGAAGGAAACCTGCAGTGGTCTTGGAACCAACTAATCAGAACTGTTGGGATGGGTGGGAAGTTTGAATGTGCATTGCTGTATTTTGTATAAATATCCGGTGAAATCCTCCTTAAAGAGTGAATCCTGTTGGAACATACAGCTCGCCTGGTGTCTCCTTCAACTACGCTACACTACACTCAACCTCAGAAGGCACAGAGCGGCCTTCTGGAAATGCAAAGAGGCTCCAAGGCAGAGGTTCAGACCCAGCAGATCTGGAGCTGCAGATCAGGCTGCTCGAGGCACTGAGCTCCAAGCAACTCAGAGGCCGGGCTGATCTTGGCAAGGGGTTATCTGGAGAGTCAGGACAGGCGGAAGAGAATGGTTCCGTCACAGCAACATTACCCCGTTGTTTCCCTCCTGTGTGTTTCCCCTGGATTGTAACATTACCCCATTGTTTCCCCCTGTGTGTTTCCCCTGGATTGTAACATTACCCCGTTGCTTCCCCCTGTATGTTTCCCCTGGATTGTAACATTACCCCATTGTTTCCCCCCTGTGTTTCCCCTGGATTGTAACATTACCCCGTTGTTTCCCCCCTGTGTGTTTCCCCTGGATTGTAACATTACCCCGTTTTTTCCCCCCGTGTGTTTCCCCTGGATTGTAACATTACCCCGTTGTTTCCCTCCTGTGTGTTTCTCCTGGATTGTAACATTACCCTGTTGTTTCCCTCCTGTGTGTTTCCCCTGGATTGTAACATTACCCCGTTGTTTCCCCCTGTGTGTTTCCCCTGGATTGTAACATTACCCCGTTATTTCCCCCTGTGTGTTTCCTCTGGATTGTAACATTACCCTGTTGTTTCCCCCCTGTGTGTTTCCCCTGGATTGTAACATTACCCGTTGTTTCCCCCTGTGTGTTTCCTCTGGATTGTAACATTACCCCGTTGTTTCCCACCTGTGTGTTTCCCCTGGATTGTAACATTACCCGTTGTTTCCCCCCTGTGTGTTTCCCCTGGATTGTAACATTACCCGTTGTTTCCCCCCTGTGTGTTTCCCCTGGATTGTAACATTACCCCGTTGTTTCTCCCCTGTGTGTTTTGCCTGGATTGTGACATTACCCTGTTGTTTCTCCCCTGTGTGTTTCTCCTGGATTGTAACATTACCCCGTTGTTTCCCCTTGTGTGTTTACCCTGGATTGTAACATTACCCGTTGTTTCCCCCCTGTGTGTTTCCCCTGGATTGTAACATTACCCCGTTGTTTCTCCCCTGTGTGTTTCTCCTGGATTGTAACATTACCCCGTTGTTTCCCCCCTGTGTGTTTCCCCTGGATTGTAACATTACCCCGTTGTCTCTCCCCTGTGTGTTTCCCCTGGATTGTAACATTACCCCGTTGTTTCTCCCCTATGTGTTTCCCCTGGATTGTAACATTACCCCGTTGTTTCCCCCCTGTGTGTTTCCCCTGGATTGTAACATTACCCCGTTGTTTCCCCCCTGTGTGTTTCCCCTGGATTGTAACATTGCCCCGTTGTTTCCCCCCTGTGTGTTTCCCCTTAATTGTAACATTACCCCGTTGTTTCCCCCCTGTGTGTTTCCCCTGGATTGTAACATTACCCCGTTGTTTCTCCCCTGTGTGTTTCCCCTGGATTGTAACATTACCCCGTTGTTTCTCCCCTGTGTGTTTCCCCTGGATTGTAACATTACCCCCGTTGTTTCCCCCCTGTGTGTTTCCTCTGGATTGTAACATTACCCCGTTGTTTCTCTCAGGCACTAGACTTGTTTGCCCCATTGGGACTCCCCAAGATTACCCCGCTGTCCCCGGGATTCCCCTTTTCGGAGTGACCCCAGTGTCTAGAGGCACAAACCTCTAAGCTCCACCGCTCCGTTCCCCTTGATGGGAACCGGAAGCTCTTTGGGGACAACCTACGGAACACTATCAGGTACTTCCCCCTTGAAGCTTGAAGGGAAGCTCCCTAGGGAACCCTCAGTCCACACAGTGGCGATTGAACCCCTTTGGTGCTATCGGGGTGCTCTTTGAAGCTTTTGGTGACAAAAATTTACCTTAAAATTGGAGGGGTCGCGTTATATTCGAGACATCTGCATCGCGTGATTGCCTTGCTCAGGGATCCCAAGTCTCCCGGAATTTCCGGTAGTCTTCCTGAAGTGAATGTGGGCTCCCTGACACCCTCAAACACATCAGGAACTCCCGGGAGAGGTGTCCATCATGTCCAGAGGGCAAGTTATGTTTAAGCCAATCATTCAAGATTAGGGATGGGCCGAACACCCCCGTGTTCGGTTCGCATTCGAACACGAACATTTGAAAAAGTTTGAATTCGAAGGAGAACACGATTCGAACGCAAAGCAAGTCAATGGATTCCATTGCTGATCTGGTACCAGAAACAGATCCCAGCCTGGTTGTGCAGAACGAACCATTTGTGCTTGTGTCACGTTACCCGGGAACCAGCACCAAGCATCAGACCCACAAACTCAGAGATTTAACTCCATTAATACATTCACCACCCAGGAATCCGTGCAAAGCATCAGACCCTCAAGCTCACATTCAACTCCATTAATCCATTCAGCACTCAGGAAACAATACCAAGCATTCCTATTTTGGTGAATTCCGGAGAAGTCGCTTGAAGGTCCTATGGGCACCTAATATAAAGTCCCTGATCGCCTTATTCCTAAGAGCCGGTTGTAGGCTCCCCAGAATGTGAGTTAATAATCAATATACATTACTCTCATCTTGGGTGCTGTCTTACTGCGCAATTTTGGTCCCTTCTTTTGTGTTTCCTCCCTACAGTGCACACTTCATCTGCATTTTTTGAGAAGATCCACTCCTGAAGACAACGATTTCTGTTTACGGACATATTGTGTGTCTACCCCACTGTCTTTTTTGGACTCAGGTCTCTTAAAGCGCTGTGTTGTTTTTCTGTTTGCATAATTGTCACTCGGGTATTTAGAGAAACCCCCACACACAGCATTCAGCGAGTGGGATAGACACCTTTCCGGTGGGCGCTTCACCCCCCTTTTTCTTTTGGCGGCAACATGCGTCCGGGGCCCCCCCGATCACCACCCGGGGCCCTGGATGTCACAATATTACAATCCAAACGCAAACTGGTTAAGTAACCAAATTTGTAAGAAGAATAATTAATGCAGCATATGAATCCTCACACTGCCGGGCAGCACCTCTACAGTCTGACGCTAGCTTTAACCGGCGCGCTGTGTGCAGCTTCTGAGAAGATACGCTATTAGTGTAGCGAGGAAGCCGGCTGCGCATTTTGCATCGCTCCCTCTACACTAATAGCGTATCTTCTCAGAAGCTCCACACAGCGCGCCGGTGTATGCAGCTTCTAACAGCGTGGGAGACGGGAGGCTGCGCTTGTTGGTGGATCCAGGAATGAGGTGAGTATTAGAAAGAAAAAAAAAGTTTTATTTTATGTTCCCGGGGACATTTAAAAATGTCCTCGGATTATTTTTTTTTTAGAAATGTGTCGCCTTACCTTAGCCTGGTGGTCAGTCAGTGGAGGCTCCCTGGATCCTGGTTGTGGGGGGGGGGGTCTGCCGTGGCCGCAGGTGCAGTGGCTCCCTCCCTGCGCCGCCTCTCTGCCGCATACACCCGGCCGGCCAGCCCGCACAGTCGCAGCTCTGTTATCCGGCGGCCACATGCTCCTCAAGGGATCCTTGGGAGGCCCCGGTAGGCTGCCCTCTACAGTGCCTGATTAGAGGGCCTCGTCTGCCTGATGTTTTAGCAACAAGATTGTTTTATCCCATAGGCTTCAATGTTAAAAATATTCCCGTTTTAATTCAATATCTAATAAACCGTTGCTTATAATATTCTGCAGTAAAAAGTCTCCTTTATTTTTAGATTTTTTTTTAAGCATTTTTAAATAATATATCTAAAAAAAAAATCGAACTTTTTGCGAACGGCTTGAAAAGTTCAAAGTTCGCAAACTTTCGGACAGCCGATGTTCGATGCCAACATCGAACCGATTCGAACCAGCAGCCCATCCCTATTCAAGATTATCTTAAAACCGAGCATTCACCCTCACTCCGCGCAGCACGCCGGGAGCTGTAGTTTTCTGACCACTGGCTCCAGCAGGCAGGCTCTCCCACTGCGTTGTCCACCAATAGTCAGCTCCGTCCTGAAGTCACTGCAGACACGCTGCGCGATTTTCCTCTCCATTCCATTCTGAATGTAAGGAGAATCGCGCGGCGCCTCTGCACTGAGGTCAGGAGCTCGTTCAGGTGGGCTGACTATCGGCAGACGATGCGGTGGTTGAACCTGCCTGCTGGAGCCGGAGGAAAAAAAACACACCTCCCGGCATGCTGGCTATTGGTTAATGATTCACTGCGTTGGTCACCTCGCTCCGCCGGCCATTTTATCGCAAGTAAGAAGACGGGTGGCCGGCAGCTTCATACTTAGTAACAACTGCAATCATTGTAGAGCAGAGCCCCCTGACCTGAGGGGGAGCCTGACTGTGTTAAGAGAAGCTGGAAGGATTTTAATGGCTTCCCGGTACAGTATAGTTTTAGAATTTTGCTCCTCGTGTTATATTCGAGTCTTGAGTATTCTCTCATTTCCATGATAAATCTCTATCCATCGCGTTATATTCGGGTAGCGCTATACTCGAGTATCTACGTTGTTCTTGAGACTCTGGGCTTCCCGGGAATACTTGATCCATCTTGCTGTGCCCCCTTGAAGCCCCTGAATTCCCCCGTTTAATGTACCCCTTTCTTCTGTATATGTGAATACTGGGTTTTACCCAGTGCTGAAGTGTCTGGCGCCTTCCGTTGTTCTTGTTAATCCCATTATGTTTTCTGATCATTTGTGTGAAGAAAAGGAGCTGCATCTCTGTTCCAATACAGAACCTGTTTGGATGATCCTCAAAACTTGTGTTGTCTGGTTATTGGGAATAGCCCGGCTATAAACGTGATATTTTCTCTGCTATTTCACTAGCAACGAGGCAAGGCGGATAATATTCAATTGGAATATTACAGATCCGTCACAGGAGGGCAAAATAACTTAGCCGAAAGTTGTCTCAGGGAAAGGTCACCATTAGGGGGCCAGGAGAGCAGAAAACGAAGTAACAACGTGACGTCCCAAGTCAACAAGTAGCGAGAGAGCGGTGGGTGAGAACACCGAATGCCCCTCAGCAACCAACAGACCAGGGGATGTTTGCCTAAAGGGACCCCTTGGAAACCAATGTGTTGCACTGACAAAGCCAAGTGGTACTCACTGAGAATACGGTATGCCCCTGGGCATTCTGGTCCATACAGTGCTCGTGTTCTTCTGCCTGGACTCTATCTTGGCTAGCTGAGCAGATAGATCTGTGGGATCCAAGGCCCTGACAAAATGTCACTTTCCTCCCCAATATACAGTCAGGTCCAGAAATATTGGGACATCGACACAATTGTAACATCTTTGGCTCTATACACCACCACAATGGAGTTGGAATGAAACAAACACCATGTGCTTTAACTGCAGACTGTCAGCTTTAATTTGAGGGTATGTACATCCAACTCAGGTGAACGGTGTAGGACTTACAGCAGTTTGCAGATGTGACTCCCACTTGTTAAGGGACAGAATAAGGGTAATGGGACAGAATAATAATCATAAATCAAACTTTCCCTTCTTAATACTTGGTTGCAAATCCTTTGCAGTCAATCACAGCCTGAAGTCTGGAACGCATAGACATCACCAGACGCTGGGTTTCATCCCTGGTGATGCTCTGCCAGGCCTCTACTGCAACTGTCTTCAGTTCCTGCTTGTTCTTGGGGCATTTTCCCTTCAGTTTTGTCTTCAGCAAGTGAAATGCATGCTCAATGGGATTCAGGTCAGGTGATTGACTTGGCCATTGCATAACATTCCACTTCTGTCCCTTCAAAAACTCTTTGGTTGCTTTTACAGTATGCTTTGGGTCATTGTCCATTTGCACTGTGAAGCGCTGTCCAATGAGTTCTGCAGCATTTGGCTGAATGTGAGCAGATAATATTGCCCAAAACACTTCAGAATTCATCCTGCTGCTTTTGTCAGCGTCACATCATCAATAAATACAAGAGAACCAGTTCCATTGGCAGCCATACATACCCACGCCATGACACTACCCACGCCATGACACTACCACCACCATGCTTCACTGATGAGGTGGTATGCTTCGGATCATGAGCAGTTCCTTTCCTTCTCCATACTCTTCTCTTCCCATCACTCTGGTACAAGTTGATCTTGGTCTCATCTGTCCATAGGATCTTGTTCCAGAACTGTGAAGGCTTTGTTAGGTGTTGTCTGGCAAACTCTAATCTGGCCTTCCTGTTTTTGAGGCTCACTAATGGTTTACATCTTGTGGTGAACCCTCTGTATTCACTCTGGTGAAGTCTTCTTTTGATTGCTGACTTTGACACACATGCACCTACCTCCTGGAGAGTGTTCTTCATCTGGCCAACTGTTGTGAAGGGTGTTTTCTTCACCAGGGAAAGAATTCTTCGGTCATCCACCACAGTTGTTTTCCGTGGTCTCCCGGGTCTTTTGGTGTTGCTGAGCTCACCGGTTCGTTCCTTCTTTTTGAGAATTTTCCAAACAGTTGTTTTTGCCTCGCCTAATGTTCTTGCTATCTCTCTGATGGGTTTGTTTTGTTTCTTTAGCCTAATGATGGCTTGCTTCACTGATAGTGACAGCTCTTTGGATCTCATCTTGAGAGTTGACAGCAACAGATTCCAAATGCAAATCGCAGACTTGAAATGAACTCTGGGCCTTTTATCTGCACATTGTAATTGGGGTAATGAGGGAATATCACACACCTGGCCATGGAACAGCTGAGAAGCCTTGGGAGGCACATCTGCAAACTGCTGTAAGTCCTACACCGTTCACCTGACAGTCTGCAGTTAAAGCACATTGTGTTTGTTTCATTCCAACGCCATTGTGGTGGTGTATAGAGCCAAAGATGTTAGAATTGTGTCGATGTCCCAATATTTCTGGACCTGACTGTATATGTCTGAACCCTGTACACAGCACAACTATCCTACTTTTCCGATCCTTCGAGTGGTCGGTGCATCTACCTACATCGGAATTGAAGGAGTACGTAACTAATAACAGACCAGGGGTTACTACAGTACCGAACGTCAGAGGAATGCCAATAGTCACATACCAGAGCGGGTAATCCGGAATGCCAGGTGTCATTTACCAGAGCGGGTAATCCGGAATGCCAGGTGTCATTTACCAGAGCGGGTGATCAGGAATGCCAGGGATTGTTTACCAGAGCGGGTGATCAGGAATGCCAGGGATCGTTTACCAGAGCAGGTTATCAGGAATTCCAGGGATCTTTTACCAGAGAGGGTGATCAGGAATACCAAGGATCGTTTACCAGAGCGGGTTATCAGGAATGCCAGGTATCATTTACCGGAGCGGGTTATCAGGAATTCCAGGGATCGTTTACCAGAGCGGGTTATCAGGAATGCCAAGCGTCGTATCGCCAGAGTGTCAGCCAAGTGCCAGAGGTGGTATGCCAAATCTAGTAGTCAAAGAAATGCCAGGGGTTAAGAGCCGGGAGGAGAGTCACGCAAGACACATTGATACGCAGAAAATACAATAAGATAATATGTAAGCACTGAGTGGAGTGAGAACCACGTCAGGGCACTGAATGCTTCTCCGGCATCTGGTTTTGAACCCGGTGGGCGCCACGTCCTCACGCCGCTCCCCGCTCACAGCCGTACCACGTGATTGCAAGTGCTCTGCATATCATTTGGCGCCCGGCCAGTGAGCAGTGAGGAAGACGCTGCCAGGCACGGCATGGGACGTGACATTCTTTATGTGTTCTATACGTGTTTCACGTTTTCTTGCACACATTTTGTTAATGTTTTCATATTTACCTGCTGCTGTTAATATTAAAGCAACAAATAGACTGCAATACTCGCCTCTGAGACCTTGTATTAAAATTTCATGTTCAGGGAATCAACCACACGCCACACATCTTGTTTTTATTATGTCACGGTATTGCCAGATCTCACCATTGCCATATAATCCTTTGATGGACTACATCTCCCACAATCCCAGTCATTGAGTGACAGGGGGGCTGCAAGCAGGCAAGTTTAATGAGGCCACTATGCCAGATTTAAATCCACACATGTATGACACGTTATCCTGCTCTCACCACGTTCCAGACTCGTTGGCCTGGGAGGACGTGGGACGCGCCTTTAAGCTCTTCACGTTGGAGAATTTGCAGCTCAGTGGTGTTGATGATTTGGGGCAGTTGGAGGGGAGCGGGAAGAGCCTGGGAGGTGACTGCGTGATTCCCTGGGATAACCCGGCCAGGTTTGCGCAGGAGATGTTGAAACTCGCCAGTGTCAAGAAGATGTACAGACAGGCCGCTGGCAGAGGTAAGAGCCCCGTGACGGACTCCGGCGCCTTCAGTGACCGAGACTGAATGGAGGCTGCAATGTGTCACATGACTAATAGCTTTAACCCCCCTGACCTCGACCACTATCTGTGTGCCTCCACCACTATAAAATCCACTGTGTACCCTGCACCAATACCCCTTGTGTACCACCACCACTCTAAAACCACTGTGTACCTCACACCAATACCCCCTGTGTGCTTCCCACGACTCCAAACCTACTATGTGCTCCCTCTCCACTCTAAAACAACTGTGAACCCCACACCAATACCCCCTGTTTGCCCCTCATTAATCAAAACCCCCTCTGTACCCCGCACCACTCTAAACCCACTGTGTGCCTTCCACCATTCTAAACCCCATCTGTATGTGTCTGGGGAGGTGCTGGTTCATTCTCTTTCATCTTCATGATTTATAAAGACCATTTCAAAATCAACGTGTTTATATGATCTGCCAAATCACAGGGATTCACAAAGAGACAAACCAGGACAAGGAGGACACAGTCACCGCTGGAGGGAAGGTAACGCTGCACGGCGACATCTGGCAACCTCAGAAAACATATGTATATACCCCTGTATGCCAGCTCCTCACCTTTTCAAGCACTCACCCAACACCAGCTCCAACACCTCACTTTATCAAACACCCAACACCTCACCTTATCAAGCATTCACCCAACACCAGCTCCAACACCTCACCTTTTCAAACACTCACCCAACACCAGCCACAACACCTCACCTTATCAAGCATTCACCCAACATCAACACCTCACCTTATCAAACACTAGCTCCAACACCTCACCTTATCAAGCATTCACCCAACATCAACACCTCACCTTATCAAACACTAGCTCCAACACCTCACCTTATCAAGCATTCACCCAACATCAACACCTCACCTTATCAAACACTCACCCAACACCAGCTCCAACACCTCACCTTATCAAACACTCACCTAACACCAGCTCCAACACCTCACTTTATCAAACACCCAACACCTCACCTTATCAAACACTCACCAAACACCAGCTCCAACACCTCACCTTATCAAACACTCACCCAACATCAGCCGCAACACCTCATCTTATCAAGCATTCACCCAACATCAACACCTCACCTTATCAAACACTCACCCAACACCAGTTTCAACACCTCACCTTATCAAGCATTCACCCAGCACCAGTTTCAACACCTCACCTTATCAAACACTCACCCAACACCAGCTCCAACACCTCACCTTATCAAGCATTCACCCAACATCAACACCTCACCTTATCAAACACCCACCCAACATCAGCCTCACCTTATCAAGCATTTTCGCAACATCAATACCTCACCTTATCAAACACCCAACACCTCGTCAAGCATTCACCGGACACCTCACCTTATCAAGCATTCACCCAACACCAGCTCCAACACCTCACCTTATCAAACACCCAACACCTCGTCAAGCATTCACCCAACACCTCACCTTATCAAGCATTCACCCAACATCAACACCTCACCTTCTCAAACACTCACCAAACACCCACTCCAACACCTCACCTTATCACTCACCCAACACCAGCTCCAACACCTCACCTTATCAAACACCCAACACCAGCTCCAACACCTCACCTTATCAAACACTCACCCAACATCAACACCTCACCTTATCAATCATTTTCACAACACCTCACCTTATTAAGCATTTTCACAACACCTCACCTTATCAAACACCAAACACCCAATCTCGTCAAGCATTCACCCAACACCTCACCTTATCAAGCATTCACCCAACACCAGCTCCAACACCTCACTTTATCAAACACCCAACACCTCGTCAAGCATTCACCCAACACCTCACCTTATCAAGCATTCACCCTACATCAACACCTCACCTTTTCAAACACTCACCAAACACCCGCTCCAACACCTCAATTTATCAAACACTCACCCAATATCAACCCCTCACCTTATCAAGCATTCACCCAACATCAACCCCTCACCTTATTAAGCATTCACCCAACATCAACCCCTCACCTTCTCAAGCATTCACCCAACATCAACACCTCACCTTATCAAACACTCACCAAACACCCGCTCCAACACCTCACCTTATCAAGCATTCACCCAACATCAACACCTCACCTTATCAAGCATTCACCCAACATCAACACCTCACCTTATCAAGCATTCACCCAACATCAACACCTCACCTTATCAAGCATTCACCCAACATCAACACCTCACCTTATCAAGCATTCACCCAACATCAACACCTCACCTTATCAAGCATTCACCCAACATCAACCCCTCACCTTCTCAAGCATTCACCCAACATCAACACCTCACCTTATCAAACACTCACCAAACACCCGCTCCAACACCTCACCTTATCAAGCATTCACCCAACATCAACACCTCACCTTATCAAGCATTCACCCAACATCAACACCTCACCTTATCAAGCATTCACCCAACATCAACACCTCACCTTATCAAGCATTCACCCAACATCAACACCTCACCTTATCAAGCATTCACCGAAACATCAACACTCGCCTTATCAAACACTCACCAAACACCCACTCCAACACCTCACCTTATCAAGCATTCACCCAACATCAACACCTCACCTTATCAAGCATTCACCCAACATCAACACCTCACCTTATCAAGCATTCACCCAACATCAACACCTCACCTTATCAAACACTCACCCAACATCAACACCTCACCTTATCAAGCATTCACTGAAACATCAACACCTCACCTTATCAAACACTCACCAAACACCCGCTCCAACTCCTCACCTTATCACTCACCCAACACCAGCTCCAACACCTCACCTTATCAAACACTCACCAACACCTCACCTTATCAAACACTCACCCAACACCTCACCTTATCAAACACTCACCAACACCTCACCTTATCAAACACTCACCCAACACCTCACCTTATCAAACACTCACCCAACACCTCACCTTATCAAACACTCACCCAACACCTCACCTTATCAAACACTCACCCAACACCACACCTTATCAAACACTCACCCAACACCTCACCTTATCACACACTCACCCAACACCTCACCTTATCAAACACTCACCCAGTTGTCCTCCTTATACTCTGTGCTTATTGCAGGAGGCCAGGGAGGAGGACCTGTTGGACTACCTGAAGGAAATCCTGAAAACTCATAGAAGGTCACTGAGTGACTGGTGTTACTCTGAGCACCACGAGCCGTCTGTCCTACTCCAGGTAAAGGGTTAACACTGGTTAAATCAGCCAATGTCTCCTGTTCTCCAGGAATCTCATCCAATAAACAAATAGGCCACAGTGGTGACTCACCAATAGACCAAGAAAAATAGGGAGAAACATCTGATAAATGCCAGGGTTTAAACCCGCTATAAAAGTACAATCACAAGAAATACAATCGTGGAGGTCTACACTTGTTACATTAACCCACTATATATTAGGTGCACATAACTTTACATTTATTGGGATAAACCATAACAGAGAAAATAAATATATATATATATATATAAATGTGACATTTTAAAAGACCAAGGGCCGCATTACAATCTCCACGCTAAAACGGGGGTGGTAGGGAGAAAAAACTGTGCCCACAATGTTCTCCCTACCGCCCCCGTTTTAGCGTGGAATTACAATGCAGGCGCTTAAAAAGTTGCCTGCATTGTTACTGCGCACTATGCCCCTGGATGCTCGCGGCAGCGCTGAGTGGCGCCGCGAGCATCCACTCGATGGAGTCCATAGGACTCCATTTAGCCAGATGCCGGCGGTCACATGACCTCGCGAGATCCGGCTGGTCTGCGTAGTGATACGCAGGGGGAGACTGAGGAACTTTTTCCCCAGTCTCTCCCTACTCCTGCCGGACAGAGGAGGCGGTTGGAGCCGCGGTCCTCGTTGCGGGACAAGAGGTGAGTGTACGATTTTGTTTTTTTGGTTTTTTTGGCTGGTGTTAACGGATTCTGCAGAAGTGAAATCCGTTAGCACCAAGTCCTGGCTCTGGTTAACTTTCTGTTAACCGCGGCCGGACGTTAATCAGCGCCGGGACTTTGTAATCCAGCGATGATTAACACTTTGTGCTCCCCATGTTAAGTATAGGGAGCACAGAGTACAGTAACCTCACGCAGCGCTGCGCAAGGTACCAAACGCTAACGGGTTACTTAACCCGTTAGCGTTTGGATCGTAATATGCGGTAGATACCGCAGCTAACGTTAATGCTCACGCAGGGGAGCGTTAACGTTAGCACCTAGATTGTAATTTGGCCCCAAGGTTGAAAGTGTTGCGGGTGCCCCTAATAAACCCCAATAGGTGGTATAGATATATATAGGTTATATATATCATGTGCCCGAATAAATCGGCATGAGATGCCAAAACCCCTAAAATGTGAAGTAGCTCAAGCGCTCAAGACCTGGCAGATTTCTTCCTCAGTAAAACTCTAACTATCAGAAGTAACATCCCAACACAAGATAGTTATCTGCCACCTCCACTCCCACAGGTCCCCTCTGCCACCCTCTGCCGCTTCCTCCCAGCCACTGAGGAGGAAGTCAATTCCTTATTGTCCTCCTCACATCTCACCACGTGCCCGCTCGACCCCATTCCCTCACATCTAATTCCTCCCCTCTCCTCCTCCCTCACCCCTGCTCTCACACACATCTTCAACCTATCTCTCTCCACTGGCTCCTTTCCATCCGCCTTCAAACACGCGCTAGTTACCCCTTTACTAAAGAAACCATCCCAACTCTCCATCCAACTACCGCCCTGTATCCCTGCTTCAATTCACATCAAAGCTCTTAGAAAAACTAGTCTTCAACCGCCTCTCCCTCTTCCTGTCCTCCAATTCCCTACTTGACCCCCTGCAATCTGGCTTCCGTCCCCTACACTCAACTGAAACTGCCCTCACTAAAGTCACCAACGACCTCCTAACTACTAAAAAACACGGCCACTATTCTATTCTCATCCTGCTCGACCTCTCGGCTGCTTTTGACACTGTTGACCACCCCCTCCTTCTACAGACCCTCAACTCTCTTGGTCTCGGTGACACTGCACTCGCTTGGGTTGACTCCTATTTATCAAACAGGTCCTTCTGTGTGTCCTTTGCTGGTAACTCCTCTTCATTGCCTCTATCTGTTGGTGTACCTCAAGGCTCTGTCCTTGGTCCTCTGCTCTTTTCCATCTACACCTCCTCCCTGGGCAAAATCATCAACAGCTTTGGCTTTAATTACCACCTATACGCTGATGACACTCAGATCTACCTCTCTACCCCTGATCTCTCTCTCCCCCTGTCCTTTCCAAAGTCAGTGACTGTTTATCTGGCATCTCCTCCTGGATGGCCTCCCACCACCTAAAGATCAACATGTCAAAGACTGAGCTCCTACTTATTCCTCCCTCCAATGCCTCCCCACCTCCTGACTTCCCTATCACGGTGGAGGGTATCACCATCTCCCCATCAAACCAAGTTCGCTGTCTTGGAGTTACACTTGACTCTGCTCTTTCCTTCATCCCCCACATCAAGTCTCTTTCCTCCTCCTGCCGATACCAACTGCGTAATATTTCCAGAATTCGGCCATTTCTTACCGCTGACACCACAAAACAACTCATACACGCCCTGGTAATCTCCCGACTCGACTATTGCAATAATCTCTTATCTGGCCTCCCTCTGTCCCGCCTCTCCCCCCTACAATCCATCCTGAACGCCTCCGCCAGGCTAATTCACCTCACCCGCCACTCCCCTCTGCGAGTCCCTTCACTGGCTCCCCATCCACTGCAGAATTAAGTTCAAAATCCTTATCCTTACCTACAAAACCCTCATTAACTCAGCTCCCCACTACCTGTCCTCACTAATCACCAAATACACCCCAGCCGCTCCCTAAGGTCAAACAGTGACCTGCGCTTAGCTTCTCCACGCATCACCTCTTCCCATGATAGACTGCAGGACTTCTCACGCGCAGCCCCCATCCTCTGGAATGCTTTCCCTCGTACGGTCAGACTTTCCCCTAACTTATCTTCCTTCAAACGCTCCCTTAAAACATTCCTATTTAGGGAAGCCTACCACCCAACTCACTGACGCAACCATCAATCACTCTCACCTTGCAGTCCTCTCCTCCTGTTTCCAACCTCAACCCCTCTAGATTGTGAGTTCCTACGGGAATAGGGCCCTCATCTCCTCCTGTACTGTTTGTCAAATGTTGTTCAATGTATTGTAACCCGTCTATACTGTGCCTATTGTACAGCGCTGCGGAATATGCTGGCGCTTTATAAATAAATAAATAATAATAATAATAATAATAGCAATGATCCAAAATACAGCAAGGGGGAAAAAAATACATAAATCCCCACTATAGCCCTAAATCCCACCGATTTTTAAATGGACTCTGACAGCAGCATAAATAGATCTCCCATACAAAAACAGGCAATGACAGGGAAACCAAACCCCCTTATTATTTGATATGAATATAATCAAAACATGGGCTCCAACACAAATGCCATTAACCTGTTAAAAACTGTAAAGACATAGGATGCGCTCTGGGGCTTTCCCCGGTCATTGCCTGTTTCAGGGTCAGAATGGAACTCCTTTAATTGGGGACAAGCACACATATTTATATTGTCAAATATATGGGTCGTTTACAATGCTACACAAAACCTCCCCTAGGAAATGTTTTGAGGGATTCTCATGTTTCTGTTCCTTCTGCTTCTTGGAATGAGAAACATAATTAAATTAGCTACAGACAGTGAAATACACATTGCATAACATTTCTAAACGAGGCGGGACAATGGCAACCATGATTGACTAACAGATTACAGTTTACAACAACAGATAATTGGTCAGTGTTTGCCTGACAAAGACGATTAACAACTACTCAAATATCCAGCAGATAGACAGATACACATGGACCATAACAATATACAATAGAATTATTTATGCATAACTCAGATTACATGCACACAAGAGGGCAAGGAAATGACACAGAACATCCGGCCTGCACCTCCCAAATACAACTCCAGGTCCATGCACCCCAAGTCCAAATGACGCAACATCACACCCATCGTCACTGGATTACACCGCTCTCACCCCATGCATGTTACCCCAAAAGTATGTCTTTTTGCTGATGACACAAAAATTTGCAACAGGGTTGACGTTCCTGGAGGGATCAGCCAAATGACAAATGATTTAGGTAAACTAAAAAAATGGTGGGAGCTGTGGCAATTGAGTTTTAATGTGGATAAGTGCAAGATAATGCACCTGGGACGTAAAAACCCAAGGGCTGAATATAGAATATTTGATACAGTCCTAACCTCAACATCTGAGGAAAGGGATTTAGGGGTCATTATTTCAGAGGATCTAAGGGTAAGTAGTCAATGTAATAGAGCAGCAGGAAATGCTGGCAGAATGCTTGGAAATGCTGGCAGAATGCTTGGTTGTGTAGGGAGAGCCTGTATTAGCAGTAGGAAAAGGGAAGTGCTCATGCCACTGTACAGAGCACTGGTGAGACCTCACTTGGAGTACTGTGTGCAGTACTGGAGACCGTATCTCCAGAAGGATATAGACATCTTAGAGAGAGTTCAGAGAAGGGCTACTAAAATGGTGTACGGCTTGAAGGAGAAAAGTGACCAGGAAAGGGTTAATGATCTTAACATGTACAGCTTGGAAAAAAGACGAGACAGAGGAGATATGATAGAAACATTTAAATACGTAAAGGGAATCCACAAGGTAGAGGAAGGGAGTATATTTAAAAGGAAACAAAGTAGCAAAACAAGAGGACATAGTCTTAGATTAGAGGGGCAAAGGTTTAAAAGTAACATCAGGAAGCATTATTTTACTGAGAGGGTGGTGGATACATGGAACAGCCTTCCAGTTGAAGTGGTAGAGGCCAAAACAGTAATTGAATTTAAGCAGGCATGGGATAGGCATAAGGCTATCCTAAACAAAAGATAAATCCAGGTAAAGTATCCATGTAATTGGGCGACTAGATGGGCCGAAAGGTTCTTATCTGACGACATTTTTCTATGTTTCTATTACTCTCGTTTGCAGTCATTATGTCCTGCTCTCTCCCCGTTCTCTGGGGTTTTTGTGGCTCACGTGATGTTTCTGCCTTTTTGTCGCAGGTGTTGCGAGATGCAGCTCAGTGCTATCAGTGTGTGGATTCATATTATCACAGCCAGGATAACTCCCTAATGCTGGTCCTGCACAATCCCATGATGCCCGGGCGGCAGAGCCATAGGTCCTGGGACATGGCGCTCCATGCAGATGTCAGCTTCAGGTGAGCTTCTGTGGTTGAATCATTCAGAGTGCGGTCCTGGCCGCTGCTGTTTGGTTTCACGTGCTCGGCTCTGATTTTCAGGAATGAGTGTATTGTTAATGGGAGGGGCACGTGTCCAGCCGCTTTCCTTTTGAGTGAAATTCTTGGGTTTTTTAGGAATTACCTGGAGCTGGTGGCAGATTCCATCTCAGACTGGGTGCAGGAGGAGGAGGAAAAGTACCAGCAGGAGAAGATGCAGAAAGAAGCCCTGGAACAGGCCGTGAAGGAGGACGCAGCGTCCAAGCCAGCCTCTCCCAGCAGCAAGAAGACCAAGAAGTCCTCCTCACCCAAAAAGACCAGAAGTGAGTACAGAGCGGCCAGTTTGACAGATGGAGCAGGTCACCGTTATCAGAGCTGGTGTAGACCATCTGTCATCTGAGGAGCAATTATGCTCCAAAAACTCCCATGATCCTCTAGCAGCCATACACGGCAGTTGTAGCAGTGGGGCTGGTGTTTAATTCTGTCATTATACGGAGGAGTGTGGGCCCTGATCTCTGTATGACCCAGAACTGCTCTGGGTTTAGGGACACTGAAACATCATTCGTTTGTCTCAATCATGAAGGACACGAACATAGGACATGAAGGACACGAGCAGAGGACATGAAGAACACGATCACAGGGCACAAAGGAAACGAGCACAGGACACGAAGGACACGAGCAGAGGACATGAAGGACACGAGCAGAGGACATGAAGGACACGAGCAGAGGACATGAAGGACACGAGCAGAGGACATGAAGGACACGATCACAGGACCCGAAGGAAACAAGCACAGGACACGAAGGACACGCGCAGAGGACATGAAGGACACGATCACAGGGCACGAAGGAAACGAGCACAGGACACGAAGGACACGAGCACAGGACAAGAAGGACACAAGCACAGGACATGAAGGACACGCTCTCCGGGCTGTCACTGGCTGTTGAGTTCAAAGGGGTTTTGTGTTTGAAGACAGGTTCAGTACGGGATGTGTCATCCTGAGACCCGGGCTCTCTCTCAGTGTGTGATACAGAGAGGGGCTACACGCCGGTGCTCCTCACACTCACTGTAAAGGTGGGGTGTCCTGGGGTAATCATGCCGCTCTGTACAGGGGTATGAGCTGAATATGTAAGTGAATAAGTGCCACGTGTCTCCCGCCAGGTCCGAAGGGCAGTGTCTCCAGGCGTGGCAGTGTGTCTGATGAAGCTCCTCCGGCACCCGTCACAAACCCCTTTATCCGTGAAGGATCTCTGAAGGTGAGCGTGGAGTTGCTAAGTTTACAACAGCTTTGGTTAAGTTAGCACCAACTTTGTAATACTGCCCCTAGGGTGTTACTGGGTATTGGGCTAAACTACGATCCTAGCGCTAAAACGCGGGTGCTAGGGAGGAAAAACTGCACCTGT
This sequence comes from Leptobrachium leishanense, assembly GCA_009667805.1. NCBI lineage: Eukaryota > Metazoa > Chordata > Amphibia > Anura > Megophryidae > Leptobrachium > Leptobrachium leishanense. Next base: position 9,218,766 of record CM019064.1, read on the forward strand.
GTTTTAGCGCTAGATTACAATGCAGGCGCTAAAAAGCTGCTTGCATTGTTTGCGGGCGCTAAGCCCCAGGATGCGCACGGCAGTGCTAAGCGTGGCTGCGCGCATCCTCTCAATGGAGTCCATAGGACTCCATTGAAGCAGACGGCGGCGGGTGCAGTTTTTCCTCCCTAGCACCCACGTTTTAACGCTAGGAATGTAATTTAGCCCAGTGTGTTAGCGTGTGGCATTGTGTGCCACCGTGTGCACTTCATGTGGTGACGAGTGCCGTGCCACCTCCTGCAGGCCTGGAATGAGGAGCAGGAGAGATTAAAGGAGGAAGAGCGCCTCAAGGAAGAGAAGAAAAACGTCAAAAGCAGGAAATCCTCGGCTAAAAAGAAAAAGGGCAGCGGCGAGCGAGCGGCGTCCCAGGGGAGCAAAGAGAGACCAACTTCCCGGGACAGTAAGGGATCCCCACAGGGACGAAAGAGGAGCGCAAAGGACAGACCCCCAGAGGAGGAGAGCACAGAGCCCGGCCATGAGAGTCTGCCCGCCACTCCTCCTGAGAAGCTCCACAAGGTCAGTGCGGCCGCAGAGACAAGGATATGTCTCCTATACACAGATACACACACACATACATACATACACACATACATACACTACACGCACATTCACACAGAGACCTGTTATTGTTAAAAAATAACTTTAAACAAACAAAATCAGTTTTCCTATTTATAATTACCATAATTGGAATTCCATAAACCTTTGCAAGTTCCTTCTCAAATAAGAAAATATGAAGAAAGGACGCACGCTATAGCGTAGACATTAAAATCAACTACACACACATTGTATAGCTTTCATCATGTCTGACTTTTTCTTTGTTAGACAGACCAATTTATTAGATTTCAAACATCCAATAAGAGCGTTCGTTATAGACAGGGTTCCATTTCTGCCCCAAACAAGAATGTGATATAACAGCTGTCACAGGTAGACATACCTATCTCTCTGTGTCTAGCTATCTGTATATATATATATCGCTAGATATACGTATATAGATATATATCTATGGCTATCTATAGATACCAGGCCATTTTGCGCAGCAGCCCTAGTAAATAAATGCCACTTTTCCAGCCTGCCTGAGGAAACAACAGGTCAGTGACCATTTTCTCTGTGAAGTCATCGAAGGTGTGAATTAAAGAAATCACCCTTTTGGTTCTACCCAGCAGGCAGGAGGGGCAATTGCTCATGGCAGGGAGAAGACACAGCCGGAGCGGCACCTCAACCGCATATCAGAGAAGTAATCCCATCCTTTGATCACTAGAGGTGGTCTTTGGAAGATGATTGATAGACCAGGGAATTAAAATTAATGAAGAAGCCCACTGAGCGTGTTCAGGAGAGGGGAATTCTGGGAATTGTAGGCAAAGGCTCTACCCGCTAGGAGGCTGTACTTAGAAAAAAGGCAGCCGTATATATATTCTGAATCAAGCATGTGCTCGGGGCTATTTCCTTGGAGGTCAATCGAGAATTGAGGCAATATTGCCAGCTCCTAACAGAACCGCTGGGGACGGATAGGTAAGCGAGCGTGCAGGGAATTGTTGTTCGTGTAGTCATTATCTGGGTCTAGGATAGACAGATAGTGGGTTGCTTAGCCCTGCATCCTTCGCCACAACACGCGTAGTGTTCAGGAGAACTGGTGGCAGCGTAACTAATAGAATAAGAAGTGGGCCCAGGGATTGTGGGAAACGTAGTCACTACCCGATTCAAGAGAAGACTGGTACTGCGTTGCAATCCTGGGACCATTGTATCGAGCTCTACGTACCTGTTGCGAGAGAAAGTGTGCGGGGACGGATAGGTAAGCGAGCGTGCAGGGATTGTTGTCCATGCAGTCATTATCTGGGTCAAGCAATACTCCAGTCTCTTCAGTTAGCATGGCTCGAATATCAGGCAGAAAGTAGAACTTAATAAGGAATATATATTATGATATAGAAAAAATGATCACAGTGCATTTGTTACAAAAAGATGGATATGATAAATCAATTCCATTACACACAAACAGCAAACAAAAGGGAGATAACAGCAGATCCTAGTTACTTACAATATACGCTAGACGATCAGCCATAGGGAGGTTCTATTAGGAGCTGGCAATATTTCCTCAATTATACCACATACCCCGTGTAAATACATATACACACATACCCCGTGTAAATACATATACACACATACCCCGTGTAAATACACATACCCCGTGTAAATACATATACACGCATACCCCGTGTAAATACACATACCCCGTGTAAATACACATACCACGTGTAAATACATATACACACATACCCCGTATAAATACAAATACACACATACCCCGTGTAAATACACATACACACATACCCGTGTAAATACACATACACACATACCCTGTGTAAATACACATACACACATACCCGTGTAAATACACATACACACATACCCTGTGTAAATACACATACCCGTGTAAATACACATACACACATACCCGTGTAAATACACATACACATTACACATACCCTGTGTAAAATCTTATTGATTTTTTTGATTGGGTAACAAAAATAATAGACACAGGTGGTGCAGTAGACATTGCTTATTTATATTTCAGTAAGGCTTTTGATACTGTTCCGCATAGAAGGCTTATCAATAAATTGCAATCTTTGAGCTTGGATTCCAATATTGTTGAATGGATTAGGCAGTGGCTGAGTGACAGACAACAGAGGGTTGTGGTAAATGGAGTTTATTCGGCGCAAGGTCTTGTTACCAGTGGGGTACCTCAGGGGTCAGTACTTGGACCCATTCTCTTTAATATTTTTATTAGTGATATTGCAGAAGGTATTAATGGAAAAGTATGTCTTTTTGCTGATGACACAAAGATTTGCAACAGGGTTGACGTTCCTGGAGGGATCAGCCAAATGACAATGATTTAGGTAAACTAAAAAAAATGGTCGGAGTTGTGGCAATTGAGTTTTAATGTGGATAAGTGCAAGATAATGCACCTGGGGCGTAAAAACCCAAGGGCTGAATATAGAATATTTTATACATCTGAGGAAAGGGATTTAGGGGTTATTATTGCAGAGGATCTAAAGGTAAGTAGTCAATGTAATAGAGCAGCAGGAAATGCTGGCAGAATGCTTGGAAATGCTGGCAGAATGCTTGGTTGTGTAGGGAGAGGTATTAGCAGTAGGAAAAGGGAAGTGCTCATGCCACTGTACAGAGCACTGGTGAGACCTCACTTGGAGTACTGTGTGCAGTACTGGAGACCGTATCTCCAGAAGGATATAGACATCTTAGAGAGAGTTCAGAGAAGGGCTACTAAAATGGTGTACGGCTTGAAGGAGAAAAGTTACCAGGAAAGGCTTAATGATCTTAACATGTACAGCTTGGAAAAAAGACGAGACAGAGGAGATATGATAGAAACATTTAAATACGTAAAGGGAATCCACAAGGTAGAGGAAGGGAGTATATTTAAAAGGAAACAAAGTAGCAAAACAGGAGGACATAGTCTTAGATTAGAGGGGCAAAGGTTTAAAAGTAACATCAGGAAGCATTATTTTACTGTAGCACAAATGGGGTGTGACACCTTAGGTAAAAACAAATTAACCTTAATACTCCCGGGTCGTTCTTCCCAAACGTCCAAGTACAGCAATCAGTGTAAAACAGAAATTGGGATGTCTAAGGAATAATGACACAGAAATACAATCATCGTGCATTATATCTACATTAGAAAGTGAAATGTCCCCTTAATACTGGTCGCACTCACAAAATGCCAATTCTTTATAGCATATAAATATGAATATACTCGCTGTTAGCCCACTGCTCCGTCCACTGGAAAGTCTGGATACTCAGCTCGATAGCTCCCACCGCCACAGGAACACAAGCGAGGCTTAATAGTGGATGGTAAAAAGTTTAATAAAAGGGTAACAGACAAGTACTCCAACGCGTTTCGTGCATATACTGCACTTCCTCAGGGATTAATACATAAAAATAAACATAATGGATCAAATAATAGTCTGTCTTTCTTATTTCTGCCTGCCAGCTTCATAGTCCTCTTCAAATGTCACTAGGATGGGCACTTCCGGTTTCCAGTCTCAGCGTGCGGGTCACCCTGGAACGCACCTCCACTTCCTCCTTCCTGTCTCCTTGACATGCGTTTCAGGTTGATTTATTTTCCACCGGAAGTGACATATCGCAATCATCTCATCTAGGCATTAAGCATAGCAGTCTGTAAACACTGCAGATTAACTGCAGGGAATGGCGGTTTCTTTCTGCTTCAACAGAAAAACAGACAGAGTCCACATCTCGGACCCCCCCCCGTGACAGAGGGATTCGGCAAACAGAAAAAAGGGAAAAAAACAAAAAACAAAGACAATATAAAAAAATATATAAAACCACAGTAAAACCACTAATAAAAACTTCTAAAACAACATCTAAATACCAACACCAAGACCAAGGATACAGCCCAGGGCTAAGGGAGAAATTGTAGAGCATAGTAAATCGATTCATAAACACCCCTTAATGTCCAAATCTACATTAAGACCATTGTCCTTCCAAGTTCTTAATCTATAAATCCACTCTAACTCTTTTTTGGTTAACTGCTTTAAGTGACTACCTCCTCTCCAATCTTTCTTCACCACATCTATACCTACCCATTTTAATCAATCACTGCAAATAAAGGACACTGATTACAATGCATAGGGACACTGTGATCTTCTTTCTTCCTCCTAATGTTTCCTATGTGCTCTAAGATTCTAACTTTTAATTCTCGTGTGTTCCTCCCTACGTACTGCGCCCCACACGGACATTCCAGTAAGTAGATAACTCCTTTACTAATGCAGTTGATGAAAGGCTTAATTTTATATTCTTTTCCTGTGATATTACATACAATATTTTTTAGTAATTCTCTCTTGGTGTAAACAAGCTTTACATCAGCCGCATTTATGGAATCCCTCTGGTTTATTGGAATTAAAGATCCCCCATCATTCTTAATTTTAGGTAGTAAACTTGGGGCTAGATAGTTCTTTAGGTTTTGGGCTTTTCTAAAAATTACCACTGGGGAGTTAGGAATATCATTTTTCAGCACAGGATCTGCATTTAAAATATGCCAATTTTTTTTAGGATTTGCCTTTACTTTTTAGCATGGGGATTGTACTGTGTAATAAAGGCATATTTAAATTTCTCTTCCCCCCCCCCTTGATCTTTTTCTCTTCTGGGGTGTTTGTTATTGATCAACTCTTCTATCTTTTAGTTCAACCTCCATGCGATCCCTTTCTAATTTATTCTTTTGGTAGCCTTTTTGTTGGTATCTATCTATGATTTTTCTTGATTGGGTTTCAAAAGTCATAGGTTCTGAACAATTTCTTTTAATTCTTATTATTTGGCTTTTAGGTATATTGTCCAGCCATTTCCCTGCATGTCAACTAGTTTTCTCTATAGCTGTATTAGTATCGGTTTCTTTAAAATAAGTTTTTGTTTCCAACCTATCATCTTTTATATAGATGTTTAAATCCAAAAAGTTGATCCTAGAGCTATGAATGGTATGAGTGAATTTTAAATTAAAATCATTAGTATTAAAGGTATTAATAAAACTCAAAAGTGTGTGCTCATCACCTCTCCAAGCATTATTTTGCTGAGAGGGTGGTGGATACATGTAACAGTCTTCCAGTTGAAGTGGTAGAGGCCAAAACAGTAATTGAATTTAAGCAGGCATGGGATAGGCATAAGGCTATCCTAAACAAAAGATAAATCCAGGTAAAGTATCCATGTAATTGGACGACTAGATGGGCCGAAAGGTTCTTATCTGACCACATTTTTCTATGTTTCTATATACACACATACCCCGTGTAAATACACATACACACATACCCCGTGTAAATACACATACACACATACCCCGTGTAAATACGTATACGCTGTGCCTGTTAAACGGTTTATTTCTGTGTTTAGTTTATCGGATATAACATGGGGGACACCCTAGTCCAGGTCTCTGGGAGCAGCCGGAACCTCTACCCGACAGACGGGGGAGTGATCCAAGTGGAGCGCACGAGCTTTGAGAAAGGTAGCAGCTTGTGTAAACCTGTGACAGAGAGTGGGACACACGTGCGATACTCTGTATAGCAGAGAGTTACCCTGAAGCATTTTTGGGTGTTTTTTTAGGCCACACCTTTGTGAAAATGAAGCTGCAGAAGGATGGGCACAGCTTCTTCATCCATATCACCGATCCCAAGAAGCCCCCTACACAGGAGGAGAAAGTCCAACTGGATCTGCAAGGTACGTCTGGTCAGAGTGTCCGTGGGGGGGGGGTGACCTGCGCTGGATGGTGCAGGATGCTTCCAGTGTCTGTCAGATCAATTTGTACCCTGACACCATGTGTTGTATTGCAGGAAAACCAGTGCTTAAGCAGAGGTTTGTCAGTGAGTTTGGGTCCTTTACAGCCTGCCTGGACAGTGGGATCCAGCTCTCCCTCAGTCACTACGGAGCATCTGGGAAAAGTCCAGGTAAGTCATGCTCAATAGTGACGTGTACAGTGCAATCGCAGCACACCACCACTGCCAAACCTGCTTCCACAATGGCTTCCTTCATAATGTTTGTGTTGGTGAATACCAGGTGACTGGTCATGTTGGTGAATGATTGGCCATTGGTTGTGTTGGTGAGTGTGTTATTGGTTGTGTAATCCTGCATGTCACAGGGACGCTGTAGCATGGTCCTCTAGGGCAAATATGGCACACACCACGTACAGGCTCTTTAACGGTGAAATATTCCAGGCTTTATTGCAGCAACAAATAGAACATAACACAAAAACAAAAATCATTGCTCTCTCTCTGTCTGAAACAGGGGCCCTACACAAATTTTATACCAACCTTTTGGTTTAACACCCTGCACCCACTGCAGACTCAAACACCTCAGGAGTAGCACCATCCTGGGTTTCTCTCTCTGTGTCTCATTCTTCCCCTCCCTCAAGCAGGAGGAAAAAACAAACACATTCCCTCCTGGGGGTTAATAACTTCCCCTTAAACAAAAATACAGGCACAGACCAATCCATGCACTATGTCACAGTTGTGTTGGTGAATGTGTGTATTGGTTATGTTTGTGAGTGTGTTATTGGTGTGTTGGTGAATGATTGGCCGTTGGTTGTTGGTGAATGATTTGGCCATTGGTTGAGTTGGTGAGTGTGTTGTTGGTTGTGTTGGTGAATGATTGGCCATTGGTTGTGTTGGTGAGTGTGTTATTGGTTGTGTTGGTGGATGATTGGCCATTGGTTGTGTTGGTGAGTGTATGGTCGGTTGTGTTGGTGAGTGTATGGTCAGTTGTGTTGGTGAATGTGTTATTGGTTGTGTTGATGAATGATTGGCCATTGGTTGTGTTGGTTAATGTGTTATTGGTTGTGTTGGTGAATGATTGGCCATTGGTTGTGTTGTGAGTGTGTTATTGGTTGTGTTGGTGAGTGTGTTGTTGGTTGTGTTGATGAGTGTACTATTGGTTGTGTTGGTGAATGACTGGCCATTGGCTGTATTGGTAAGTGTGTTGTTGGTTCTGTTGGTGAGTATGCTATTGGTTGTGTTGGTCAATGTGTTATTGGTTGTGTTGGTCAATGTGTTATTGGTTGTGTTGGTGAGTGTGCTATTGGTTGTGTTGGTGAATGTGTGGTCACTGGTTTCGCATTTGCTAATTTGCGTCTTTTCGATGTGTTCTTTTTTTGTCCTGTTCAGAGGAGAAGGACCCGGAGCTGGAAGCGATGCTGACGATTCCTTCTATTCACTCCCCGAGTATCCTTCCTACTCCTCCACCAAATCCTCCTTCCACCCCTTCCGGAAAGTCACGCAAATCCCCTCGCCAGAAATCCTCTAAGGGGAGTCGTGTGAAGACACCCCAGCCAGTGACGGCGGAGGTGAATCCGGCCCAAGTGGAAGCCAAGGTCAGTGAATACAGAGGGTCGTGTGACTTACATTTAATAAATAGCAACACAATGCAACGTTCCTTTATACCGGCACAATGGCGTTACACACGCTGACAGACACATGCAGGCACTGGCAAATATAAAAACACAGACAGACATTGACAATTATACACACACCAGGGACTAGGGATGAGTGGTTCGGGTTCGGACGGTTCGGAGTTCGACCCGAACTTGGCCTGTTCGATGAGATCGCGAACACCGAACATTTCCGGGTGTTCGCCGCATGTTCGACCACAATGGACCACAATGCATTTTCCCACTGGCCTGAAGCTCGTAATTGGCTACAGCCTTGCACCTGATCACAGGTCTGGTGCAAGACTGGTTGAACACTATGCCAATCACCGCTCAGAGTCCTGACTGGGCAAATTTTGCCCAATCATGGGCTCACAGAGCTAAGTCCCGCAGCACACTATATAACGTTTCCACGCGCCGATTCTGCACACATTTCCGGGGAGATTTCAATGGAGATAGTTGTGTCTTGTTACTGCCGGTCTGCCACGCTACTGGGGGGGTCTGGGGGGTCTCATTGCTACCAAATATCAGGGAATTTAGGTGATGTGTGTCTTGTCACTGTGCCAGCAAGTTTTTTTGGGGTTTACAACTTTCTTTAAAACATTTGTGAATTGAGGTGATCTTCTGTGTCTTGTCACTGTGCCAGCAAGTCTTTTTGGGGCTCACTAATTTCTTTAAACATTTGTGAATTGAGGTGATCTGTGTCTCGTCACACAGCCAGTACCACGCAGTATTTTGGGGGTCACAAATTTTTACAAAACATTTGTGAATTGAGGTGATCTGTGTCTTGTCACTGCCAGCAAGTATTTTGGGGGTCACAAATTTCTAAAAAACATTTGGGAATTGAGGTGATCTGTGTCTCGTCACACATCCAGTACCACGCTGTATTTTGGGGCTCACTAATTTCTACAAAACATTTGTGAATTGAGGTGATCTGTCTCTTGTCACACAACCAGTACCACGCATTATTTTGGGGCTCACTAATTTCTACAAAACATTTGTGAATTGAGGTGATCTGTGTCTCGTCACACATCCAGTACCACGCTGAATTTCGGGGCTCACTAATTTCTACAAAACATTTGTGAATTGAGGTGATCTGTCTCTTGTCACACAACCAGTACCACGCAGTATTTTGGGGCTCACTAATTTCTACAAAACATTTGGGAATTGAGGATCTGTGTCTCGTCACACATCCAGTACCACGCTGTATTTTGGGGCTCACTAATTTCTTTAAACCATTTGTGAATTGAGGTGATCTGTCTCTTGTCACTGCCAGCAAGTATTTTGGGGGTCACAAATTTCTACAAAACATTTGGGAATTGAGGTGACCTGTGTCTCGTCACACATCTAGTACCACGCTGTATTTTGAGGCTCACTAATTTCTTTAAAACATTTGTGAATTGAGGTGATCTGTGTATCATCACACATTCAGTACCACGCTGTATTTTGGGGCTCACTAATTTCTTTAAAACATTTGTGAATTGAGGTGATCTGTCTCTTGTCACTGGCTGCCAGCTATCAGTGTGTCTCACTGAGTTATATCAGAGTTCTTTAAATCTTTATACCAGAGTTGAATCAGAGTTCTGTATATATTAATCTATATATCACTCACCATGTCTGAAAGAACAAAAAGGACAGGCAGACGCTCCCAGATACAGATAAGAGGGCAAGCAGCCCCTGTGTCGGGAGGCTGTGCCTCTGGTCGTGGTGGACGTGGTGCATCCTCTGCAGGGGCACGCTTGTCCTTTCTAACTGGTGCTGGCCGTCTTAAGCAGCAGCAACATACAGAGGACTTGGTGGATTGGCTAACCAGGCCATCCTCTGAGTCCTCTGCCAGCCAGGCTTCTAGTGCTTTACAGTCCACCTCAGCTGCCAAAGCATCTAATGCAGCCTCCATGTCCACATCTACTCCTGCCGTAGCCTCGCAATCACACACGGAGGAGTCCGCTGAATTGTTTGACTACAATGAGAGTGACATGCTGCTTGAGGATGCGCAGCAAGTACAGTGCTCTGATTCAATCTCTGAGGTTGAGCAAGGGAGTATAATCAAGCTAGAGGAAGGGGGTGTCAGTGATGACACACAAATAACTGGCACTCATGTTGCCCCAGCAGCTGCAGCATACTGCCAAGTTGGCTCCAGTGACGAGGAGATAGGGGGTGATGATGATGACAATGATGATGAGGTCACTGACTCCACCTGGGTACCCGATCGAACAGAGGAATTAAGTGAGGAAGAGGGGGAGGAGGAGGCACAGCAAACACGAGGCACAACATCCTCTGTGACCAACCGTAGCACTAGCCAGTCCAAGGCATCACATGTCAGAGCTGCTCCGGTGCATCGTGCTGTTGTCTCTCAAAGAACACATGCAGGAACTCTGTTGTCTGGGAGTTGTTTAAGAAATGTGCAGTAGAGCGCAGCGTTGCTATTTGTAATCTATGTCATATGAGGCTTAAGCGTGGGAAAGATACCGGACACTTGGGTACCACGTGCTTGAGGCGACATATGAATAAGTGCCACACATCCCGTTGGCGCAAAACTTTACGTAGGTCCTCCTCCTCCTCATCTGTCTCTACCCCCACTGTATGTCCTGCCATGTCATTACCTACAACCTCCACCGACAGGGATGATGCTACAGTAATGGATGTACCAGGTCCTTCCTCACAATGTGACATCATCCCAGTAGCTGAAGATTTACGCAGTCAGATTACGTTGCCGCAGCTGCTGCAGCGAAAGAAAAAATATAGTCCCAACCATCCCCAAGCACAGCGTCTAAATGCCAGCTTAGCAAAATTACTCGCATTGCAGCTGCTGCCTTTCCCGCTGGTGGACTCTGCTCCCTTCCGTGAATTTGCTGAATGTGCTGTACCACAGTGGCAGGTTCCAAAACGCCATTACTTTTCACGCAAGGCCATTCCAGCACTATACCAGCACGTGGAAGACAATGTTATCGAGTCATTGGCAAAGGCAGTCAGCAGCAAGGTGCATGTGACTTTAGACACGTAGTCCAGCAAGCATGGACAGGGTCGTTACATTTCCTTCACGGCACACTGGGTAACTGATTGCAGCTGGGAGGGATCCAAGACGGGGCTCTGTGCTGGAGCTTGTTCATCCACCACGCCTCCAGAAAGCTGCTTTTATGAGGTCTGTCTGCTCCACCACCTCTTCCTCGTCCTCCTGTTTCTCTGGCGAAGTGGCAGTTAAACCGACGCCTGACAGGGGCTACGCAATGGCTCAAGCAAAAAGATGCCATACAGTGCTTGAGCTGGTTTGTTTAGGGGACAGGAGCCACACCGGGTCAGAAATTTTGTCAGCTCTGCAGGGGCAGGTGCAGAGATGGTTAACACCACGCCAGCTTGAGCTGGGAATGATCGTCTGCGATAATGGCAACAACCTTCTCTCCGTCCTACGCAAGGGTAAATTGACGCATGTACCATGCCTAGCACACTTCCTAAATCTGGTGTGTCACGGAATGGCCCAGCACCCTCAGCCAGGGGCGGTGCACAGTGACAGTGGGGGCCATGGACACTTAGGTGCGGTGGCACGCACCCGGTTTACTAAGTATGTTTTATTAGATGTGGTTTTACTGATGTGCTGTATTAAGATGTACCTGGTGTGATTGTAACTGTATTAGGTGTAAGAAAACGTTTGTATGTGTTTTTCCCCGTCGCCATTTTGCCCATTCCAGCATGGTTACACCAGACAAAGGATCTCCTGGCCCCAAGATGGAGGATACATCAAGCCAGCTGCTTGGAGGCTGCTCCCAGACCTCATTTGCCTAATCCCTGGACAATGGGAAGGCTGGAAGGGACCTGGGAGGGAACAGGGGGGGCTGGGAGAGGAGCCAATCAGTGCTGGTTGTGTGGGTGGGGGAGTTGGCAATCTGTGTATGTGAAGTTGTATACCTGACTCTGTTGTAAACCCATAAAGTCAGTTCAGCTAGTTCATTCAGCCACGCCTGGTGTTCTTTATTTGGTGAACGTATTCCTGTGATCCAGCGCGGTCTACAGAGCACGGTAGCCAGATCCGAATCGACCACCCTGTGCCTGCATCTCGCATCAGGACAGAGGTGCAGCGTGCGGGCATCGACCGCTGTGAGATCCGATTAGACGGCCGCGGCGCATCTGCCGCGCATTTCCCGCGCATCGGTATAGCGGGCGCCATGCCGCCATCCGATCGCCGGTAGATCCGAAAAGACGCGCGGACGTCCCAACTATAAGATCCGACCAGCTCCCGAGGGGGATTCCGATCCGACCGGCCGTTCCGCAGACGACACATCCGCCAACCAAGGTCAGTAGACCAGCTGCTCGGGACGCTGAGTGCCGTGTCGCTCAGTGGTCGGGCTGGTCTCACCCAGGGGTCCCTTCCAACGCCCGCCAACCCTTTCCCAGGGTCACTCCAGGCCGCTCGAGACGCCGGGTGCCGTGTCACTCGGTAGTCGGGCCGGCGGTAAGCGCACTAGGGGGAAGCAGATAGGAGCACACCCGCAGGCGGACAACATCCCATTCCGTCATACTGGTGGCAGCGGTGGGATCGCTCTCTGCAGACCCCTAGGAGACGTACGCCATGGCGGTGTACAACCCCTACAACAGGGACACCCTGCGTGGGATGTTGGAGAACCGGGGAGGAACGCCGGGTAACAAGAAAAGAAAGACGCTGATCAAGGAACTGACCAGGATGGATCAGGACGAGGCGATGATGCCCGTCCCCAGCCCTGTCCGCGCAGAGGTGGAGGAAGATGCTGGCCTCAGGGAGTTGCGGCGTCGGATCACCCTGCTCGGTGATGCCCCGGCGGAGGGGGCCAGATATCAAGTGATTCGGGAGTTCTACCGGGAAGTTGAGCAGGAGAAGGAACGCCAGCACGAGCTGCGGTTGGCAGAGCTCCGCGGAGCAGAGACCGATTATGTTGACCCCGAACCCTTCCCTGTGGAACCCTGGGTCGAGGCTCACAGCGCGACTGGAGCTCCACCTGGGGAATCTGCAAACCCCAGTGACTATGCTTGCGGGACTCTCAGCTTGCCTGGAGCCTGTACTGAGGACGTCACTTATCCCCGCGACCCTCGGATGAAGACTCACAGCCCGCCTGGAGCTGCATCTGAGGACGCCCCATTCTCCGTTGAGGAGCGGTGCTCCTGCGCTGGCACCTACGCCGACATGAAGGTCGTGTTGGCAAGAGAGCTGCAGGAGGGCCTGGAGCAGGACCAGAGGTCCACAGAGGAGCTGTGGTACGAGGCCCTGGACCATGAGCGGGACTGCCATGGTGTGTACATTCCCTCCGACGCTGTCGTCCATCGAGTGCAGTACGATGTGCGAGCAGCGTTCCTGCAGGGGCGGGCCCCAGAGGAGTGGGAGGACGAGCTCCGGAGTCTGGTGCAGCAGGAGATCGCACTGGACGCCGAGTACCGCGCCCTCCGGTGGCTAACCGCCTCCCCGACCGTGCGCCCTAGTGAGGGCAGTTCCACTGCAGGGCCTCGCTACGGGGGTACGGGGCTGCTCTACGAGGGCATGGCCGCCGACCCCGAGTTTGGAGAGGAGACCGAGGAGCGGATGGAAGACATCCTGGAGCGACGGGAACTGGAGATCCCGTCAGACAGCAGGGACTCGGTGTTTGAGGAGCTGGAGTCCCTAGCCGAGCGAGAGTGGGAGCTCGAGGTGGCTTATCGGAGACTGTTGGACGGCGTTCCGCAGTCGAGCCTGTGCTCCCCGTGGTGGGACGGGTCGGCGGAGGAAGTCGACAGTCCCCAGGTTTGGGACCTATGGGAGGCCGAGGCGGACCCATGGGTGCCCGTGGGGGGGTCGACTGAGGAAGTTACCCCCTGCACCCCGCAAGAGGACAGGGTGGCCGAGGCCACGGGTCCAGCGGGGGAGGAGACGGATGGTCCCCCCGGGATGGGTTGTGCGCAACCATTGTTTGCCCCGGGGGGTGAAGAGACCATCCTTCCCCAAGGAGATCTCCACCCAGCGGAAGAGCTGGCTACGGGGCAGAGTGCCGCTGGCCTCTGCCCACTACTCAACGTCTGCCAGGAGGAGCAGACGGATGGTTCCCCCGGGATGGGTTGCGCGCAACCACTGATTGCCCCGGGGGGTGAAGAGACCATCCCGCCACAAGGAGATTGCCAACCAGCGGAAGAGCTGGCCACGGGGCAGAGCGTCGCTGGCCTCTGCCCCCTGCTGACAGTCTGCCAGGTGGAGCAGACGGATGGTTCCCCCGGGATGGGTTGTGCGCAACCCTTGTTTGCCCCGGGGGGTGAAGTAACCGTCCTCCCGCAAGGAGATCTCCCCCCAGCAGAAGAGCTGGCTACGGGGCAGAGTGCCGCTGGTCTCTGCCCACTGCTTACAGTCTGCCAGGAGGAGCAGACAGATGGTTCCCCCGGGCTGGGTTGTGCGCAGCCATTGATCGGCCCGGGGGTGAAGAAACCATCCTCCCACAAGGAGATCTCCACCCAGCGGAAGAGCTGACGGCGGGGCAGAGCGCCGCTGGCCTCTGCCCATTCCTCCCAATTCGCCTCGAGGGGCAGAGCGGGGATGACCCCGTGCGACTGCCGTTGCAATTATGTATTCCACCCTTTGGCTGCCAGGAAGAACAGCCGGGTTTGACCCCATTTGTCCCTTCGGTTGCCGGTTTTGTACCTGCCTCTTCAGCAGAAGAGCTGGCAACGGGGCAGAGCGCCGCTGGCCTCTGCCCACCCTTCGGCTGCCTGGGAGAGCAGCCGGGTGTGTCCACCCTTGTCCCTTTTGTTGCAATTACCCCCTCAGCGGAAGAGCTGACTACGGGGCAGAGCGCTGCTGGCCTCTGCCCATCTCCTCAACTCTTTGGCCTGGAGGCCCCGCACAGCCACTGGGCTTTTCATCGACCTGGGGTGGGTGCGTTTAGCGCCCGTTTTCCCGGAGGGGACCCCGGAGGTACTCCTCCCCAGACTTATGTCCTTTCGCCCAGCTGGGGTAACCCTAAGGACGCGGGGCCCCGACCAAGCTGGCACGGCCGCAAGGCCAAATGGAGAAGCCTGGTGGCCAGGCCTCCCCAGACCGACTACGGGCCTGGGAGCACCGACTTCCCCGGTATGACCCGGTGGGGTCAGACCAGGTGCGTCAAACTGTGGGAAGGGGGAGGAGTGTCACGGAATGGCCCAGCACCCTCAGCCAGGGGCGGTGCACAGTGACAGTGGGGGCCATGGACACTTAGGTGCGGTGGCACGCACCCGGTTTACTAAGTATGTTTTATTAGATGTGGTTTTACTGATGTGCTGTATTAAGATGTACCTGGTGTGATTGTAACTGTATTAGGTGTAAGAAAACGTTTGTATGTGTTTTTCCCCGTCGCCATTTTGCCCATTCCAGCATGGTTACACCAGACAAAGGATCTCCTGGCCCCAAGATGGAGGATACATCAAGCCAGCTGCTTGGAGGCTGCTCCCAGACCTCATTTGCCTAATCCCTGGACAATGGGAAGGCTGGAAGGGACCTGGGAGGGAACAGGGGGGGCTGGGAGAGGAGCCAATCAGTGCTGGTTGTGTGGGTGGGGGAGTTGGCAATCTGTGTATGTGAAGTTGTATACCTGACTCTGTTGTAAACCCATAAAGTCAGTTCAGCTAGTTCATTCAGCCACGCCTGGTGTTCTTTATTTGGTGAACGTATTCCTGTGATCCAGCGCGGTCTACAGAGCACGGTAGCCAGATCCGAATCGACCACCCTGTGCCTGCATCTCGCATCAGGACAGAGGTGCAGCGTGCGGGCATCGACCGCTGTGAGATCCGATTAGACGGCCGCGGCGCATCTGCCGCGCATTTCCCGCGCATCGGTATAGCGGGCGCCATGCCGCCATCCGATCGCCGGTAGATCCGAAAAGACGCGCGGACGTCCCAACTATAAGATCCGACCAGCTCCCGAGGGGGATTCCGATCCGACCGGCCGTTCCGCAGACGACACATCCGCCAACCAAGGTCAGTAGACCAGCTGCTCGGGACGCTGAGTGCCGTGTCGCTCAGTGGTCGGGCTGGTCTCACCCAGGGGTCCCTTCCAACGCCCGCCAACCCTTTCCCAGGGTCACTCCAGGCCGCTCGAGACGCCGGGTGCCGTGTCACTCGGTAGTCGGGCCGGCGGTAAGCGCACTAGGGGGAAGCAGATAGGAGCACACCCGCAGGCGGACAACATCCCATTCCGTCATATGGTGGTACAGCGTTAACTAACCAAGTACCCAGGGCTGCCAGAGCTTCTCATCCAGGCCAGAAAAGTCTGCAGCCACTTCAGACAGACATTCCCAGCAAGCGTTTGCCTGGCAGAAATTCAAAGAGAGTTCCACCTTCCCACAAACCGTCTGATCTGTGACATGCCCACCAGGTGGAACTCGACATTAGCAATGCTGCAGCGTCTGCACAAGCAGCAGAGGGCCATCAACGAGTACCTGTGTGAGTATGGCACAAGGACAGGTTCAGGTCAACTTGGTTTCCCCCCCCCCGCAGTGGCTGATGATCAAGGATGCATGCACTGTACTGTCACCATTTGAGGAGGCAACGAGGATGGTGAGCAGGGACAGTGCATGCATCAGTGACACAATTCCTTTAGTGTTCCTGCTGGAGCACACTCTGCGGGGAATTATAGATGTGGCTCTAGAGGCAGAGCAGCGGGAGGAAGAGGAGGCCTTCCCTAGCTCTCAAGGCCCCAGTCTTTCCACAGACAGCATTCCAGCGGGTCCTACTCAGATCAGACAGGAGGAGGAGGAGGAGGAGAAATATTTAAGTAGTGGGGCATTGAAGGTGGGGATTCCTCAAGGGAGGGTTTTGTGTGCCCAGAAACAGAAGGGCTAGTGCGTGGCTGGGAGGAGGAAGTGCACGATACGGTCATCCTCATTTACCAGGAAGACTCGGAAGCTAATGCCACCTCCAACCTACGCTGCATGGGCTCCCTAATGATGCAAAGCCTGCTAAAGGACCCCAGGATTCGTGCTATCAAGGAGAGGGATCATTACTGGTTGGCAACCCTTCTTGATCCACGATACAAGGGGAAAGTTGCAGAGCTCATCCTGCCCGCACAGAGGGAGCACAGGATGAAAAAACTTGAGGACGCTCTAAATCGACACTTGTGTAACACCTTTCCAGGCACTGGTAGATTACCAAGTGCTGACACACCTGCTTCTGAGGCTGCGGGTGATCAGAGGAATAGTGGTGAAGGTCAGGGCCGCTTGACTGAGGCTTTTTTAAAATTTTTTTAGTCCTCGACGCCCAGGGACGTCAAATGTAGGCACCCATTGCCAGCGTCTTCACCATATGGTGCAGGACTACCTAGGGGCAAGGGCAGACCTGGATACCTTTCCAGCAGATGATCTACTGGCTTACTGGCTGTTCAGATTGGATCACTGGCCAGAATTTAGCCAATATGCTATGCAGCTACTAGGTTGCCCTTCATCTAGCGTGCTTTCCGAAAGGACGTTCAGTGCCGCTGGAGGTTTGTCACAGACAAAAGAGTGTGTCTGTCCACCGACTCTGTAGACCGGCTGACATTTATAAAAATGAATCAGTCCTGGATCAGCAGCTATCAATCCCCTGATGCCGAAGTAACGGAATAGATCGGGTATGTCTTCTGCATGCACAAAACCTCCAGCACTGAACTCTTCCACAATACCACAAAAGGGTTACGGTGCGAAGGCACTTGCTGCCATGAAAGGCACAATATTTGGCTGCACTGACGCCTGTGCCAGATTTCTATCATTTTAATTTTTTGAACAGCAGGGTCCAACCCTGCACTCTTCCACAATACCACAGAGGGGTTACTGTATGATGATACTTGCTGGCCTGGCATTAAAGGCACAATATCTGGGTGCACTGACGCCCATTACCAGAACCAAAACTTTTCAATATAGGACCGCAAGGTCCACCCCTGCATTCTTCCACAATACCACAGAGGGGTTACTGTATGATGATACTTGCTGGCCTGGCATTAAAGGCACAATATCTGGGTGCACTGACGCCTTGACCAGAATCATATATTTTCAATATAGGACCACATGGTCCACCCCTGCATTCTTCCACAATACCACAGAGGGGTTACTGTATGATGATACTTGCTGGCCTGGCATTAAAGGCACAATATCTGGGTGCAATGACGCCCATTAACAGATAAAAAACTTTTCAATATAGGACCACATGGTCCACCCCTGCACTCTTCCACAATACCACAGAGGGGTTACTGTATGATGATACTTGATGTCCTGGCATTAAAGGCACAATATCTGGGTGCACTGACGCCTTGACCAGAATCATATCTTTTCAATATAGGACCACATGGTCCACCCCTGCATTCTTCCACAATACCACAGAGGTGTTACTGTATGATAGTACTTGCAGGCCTGGCACCAAAAGCACAATATTTGGGTGCACTGCCACTGACGCCTGTATCAGATTCATATCCTCAGAGGGGTTACGGTGCGACGGCACTGTTGGGGACGCTAAAGGACCAATTTTAAAGCACCTATTGTTACTTTCATCCAAAGCCTGCATATATTTCACAATAATTTAGCCAAAAAAATCAGTAAACTTTTTCTGCGTGAACGAAAATGTCTCCTCTTTTCATACAGACTGCTGCCCCAAGCAGTTGTTTATGGATAGATTAAAGGAAAAGCATTTACCGTCATATGAAACGTCATTTTTTTGTTTTTGAGTGTTTCTATACATCCTAGAAATCCGCCACTTCACGGGCAGGTTATGGGGACCTCCTAGGCACGATATTTGAAGGAATTTTTGGTTTTTATTTTTAACCCTTATTTCATGGAAAACTCACTGTCCCTTTAAAAACTTTTTTTTTTTTACTTTTTGTTCTTGTTTCCTGTCCCCCAGGGCACTACCCGGACCCCCATACACCTTTTATGGCAAATATGTAGCATATATGCCCTCTTGGAGGGCACTCTAAAAATCGAAATTTCAGCCCCATTGACTTGCATTGGGTTCGAGTTCAGGTTCGGGTTCGGACCCGAACAAATGGGAAGTTTGGGTTCGGGCTCGAACCGAACTCAGGGAGTGTTCGGCTCATCCCTACCAGGGACGTGTCGTCAGGGGCGGCAGGTGAGGCAGGGCCTCGCCTGCCGTTAAGTGGGTTCACCTGCCATTAATTTGCAAAAATTCAAAAATAAAGATTGTATAAAATAAAATCTGTTGTGATAAAAAAGTTAAAAAGGTACCATACTCAACTGCTCTGCGCTCCCCCGCTGTCAGTCTCTGCTCCGTTTTTTTACGAATCTACGCTCTTCAGTGCCTTAAAGAGACACTGAGAGCAATGGAATGGCTTGGACCATTGGGAAAGAACCATTAGTCTCAAGGTTTTCAAAAAATGCCTCCATGGGAGGCTGGCCTCTCATGGTTTGATTGATACAGGACAGTCTTGTGATTGCGCTCGTCAGTCATGGGGGCGTGCCGCAGGGCTGTGTAGCAAGAGATCCTGGGATGCCCTGAAAGTAGTAAGATCCTGGAGAGCACGGAGAGCAGCTAGAGATCCTGGGGAGCCCTGAAAGTAACAAGATATTGGAGAGATCTTAGAGCAGCAAGATCCTGGAGAGCACTGAGAGCAGCAAGATCCTGGAGAGCACTGAGAGCAGCAAGATCCTGGAGAGTACTGAGAGCAGCCAGATCCTGGGGAGCACTGAGAGCAACCAGATCCTGGAGAGCACTGAGAACAGCAAGATCCTGGGGAGCACTGAGAACAGCTAGATACTGGGGAGCACTGACAGCGGCCAGATCCTGGAGAGCACTGAGAGCAGCAAGATCCTGGAGAGTACTGAGAGCAGCCTGATCATGGGGAGCACTGAGAGCAACCAGATCCTGGAGAGCACTGAGAGTAGCAAGATCCTGGGGAGCACTGAGAACAGCTAGATACTGGGGAGCACTGAGAACAGCCAGATCCTGGAGAGCACTGACAGCAGCCAGATCCTGGAGAGCATTGAGAGCAGCCAGATCCAGGGGAGCACTGAGAGCAGCCAGATCATGGTAAGCATTGAGAGCAGCAAGATCTTGGAGAGCAGCCAGATCCTGGGGGGCACTGACAGCAGTCAGATCATGGTAAGCACTGAGGGCAGCAAAATCCTGGAGAGTATTGAGAGCAGCCAGACCCTGGGGAGCACTGAGAGCAGCCAGATCCTGGGGAGCACTGACAGCAGCCAGTTCCTGGAGAGCACTGAGAGCAACCAGTTCCTGGGGAGCACTGAGAGCAGCCAGTTCCTGAGGAGCACTGAGAGCAAAATAAAGAAAAATTGTGAGATCACAAGAAGAATATGAAATCTAATACGTATCTGTCGAGTAGATCTCCCCCAGCGTTTCCTCCCATAGACGCTAGTAACCAGTAAAGAAGACAACAAATTGGGGGAGTAAACTCTATAAAGAGATATAAAAATACATCATGGTGCAATAAAGTACTAATTAATAAGAAGGAAGCCCCCTCCTTTAGATCGCACTCACAGGATGTAGAAAATTTAAAGGCACATCAATGATTACCGCTCCCCTGGATGAACTATGCTGGAAATGGTTACCCCGCCGTCACAGGAAGAAGCACATCGAACTGGCACCAGTGGCGGTATAAAGATGTTTATTTTCAAGATCAAATAATAAAAAGCCAACGCGTTTCGCCCGTAAATGCAACAGACTTCATCAGGGCAAAATAAATCATACAAGTACACATCATGCAGTACATTAATATAATGTCCAAAATCAAGGAGACTTGCAGTCCGGTGTCTGATTCCATCCTCCACATCCGGTTTCCCTCAAATCCGGAAGTGACGTTACGGAATAGTTCAGACAACTTGCAGAAGCGAAAATGAAAAATCTGTAGATGCTTCTGGGAAATGTAGTGCTTTCTGTCGGAAAACTCCCAAACGCTGAGCACTGAGAGCAGCCAGATTCTGGGGAGCACTGAAAGGAGCCTGTTCCTAGGGAGCACTGAGAGCAGCCAGTTCCTGGGGAGCACCGAGAGCAGCCAGATCCTGGGGAGCACTGAGAGCAGCCAGATCCTGGGGAGCACTGAGAGCAGCCAGATCCTGGAGAGCACTGAGAGCAGCAAGATCCTGGAGAGTACTGAGAGAATCCAGATCCTGGAGGGCACTGAGAGCAGCCAGATCCTGGGGAGCACTCAGTGAAACCAGATCCTGGAGAGTACTGAGAGCAGCAAGATCCTGGGGAGCACTGAGAACAGCTAGATCCTGGGGAGCACTGACAGCAGCCAGATCCTGGAGAGCACCGAGAGCAGCCAGATCCTGAGGAGCACTGAGAGCAGCCAGTTCCTAGGGAGCACCGAGAGCAGCCAGATCCTGGGTAGCACCGAGAGCAGCCAGATCCTGGGGAGCACCGAGAGCAGCCATATCCTGGGGAGCACCAAGAGCAGTCAGATCCTGGGGAACACCGGGACCAGCCAGATCCTGGGGAGCACTGAACCTGAACCAATGTAACCCGTGTATATCTGGCTCTGATACTAGCCAGTGCCTCACCGCACATCACTGACATGCAGACACTGACCGGTATACACACACTGACAGACAGCCACATGCACACACTGACAGATATACACAGGCTGACAGTCACAAGCAGATTGTGACAAACCCACGCAGACACAAACACACACATACTGACAGGTACACACAGTAGGATAAGGACAGGCACAAACACACATAGACAGATGTTGACACATGGGCAGAGCCTTGTCAGGAATGTTTATTCAAATAAGAAATTAATCCGAGATATAAACAATAATTAACTATCTCGCCAACAATCTCTCAGAAACGTCTTCTCCTAAGTTTGTTTTCAATTGTACGCTCATTCAAAAATACCACCGCAACCAAACTAGGTAAAAATATATAGATTTATTACGTATGCAAAGATGACTTATTCTCACAACCAGACATCAAGGATTTGTAAAAACAATAACCATCAGCACATAAATATCTAACTTTTAATTAGAACATGTTAGTAATATCGGCACATATGATTAGTATGATTTACTTACAGTAGATCAAGTTAGTGACTAAACATGTGATTAGTACAACTTAATAAAAGTTTCTGGAAAGAAAACAGTTGTTTCCCAGCAAACAAATATTCAAAACAAAGCTAGTATCATATATATATGTATGTCTATCTGTATATCTGTGCTACCTGGATCAACAAAAAGATGAAGCTATCACTTATTCTATTTAGAATAATAAGTAAGAAAAACTTATTTAGTGAATCCTCCCCTAATAACAAGAATTAAGCTTCTAATCTTATGCTTTTTAACCCCTTAGTGACCGGGCGGTTTTACACAAATCCGTCCTTTAGTGACCGCTGCTGTTTTTACGTTTCTGCGCTGTTAGTGTTTAGGTCAAATTTTCCTCTTACTCGTTTATTCAACCCACACATATTATACACCTTTTTTCCCGCCATTAAATGGACTTTCTAGAAATACCATTATTTCCATCATATCGAATAATTTACTATAAAAAAAATATGAAATATGATGAAAAAATGGTAAAAACACACTTTTTCGTAATTTAATCCCCAAAATCTACAACCACCAAAAAAGATCCCGGCTAAGGCTAGGGACAGATGAGCGCATTTTCTGCGGCCACCGTCAAAATGTACGTCGATGCGTGCGTGCGCATTTTTTCACGGAATACGCTTAAGGCTGGGGTCAGACGAGCGTAGTGTTCACGTCTGTGATTGCGCCTAAAAGTATGTCCGTGATAGCATGAAAGTAAGTCCATTGGAGCCTGACACATGAAGTACGTCCGCACTGAACTGCGGACGCACAACGGCCGCGGCAAACGGACGCAGGTTAGGCAAGAACGTAATACTGCTAGAACGGACGTGCAGAGTGCGCCACGTCCACAACGACCGCATAGCTTTGTGTGTGAGTGATGGAGCATGGTCAGACGGACTGCATTTATACGTCCAGCATTTTTGACGGACAGAATGTTTTTTCATTGTAATTTATTTTTCCCTCCTACATCCGTCAAAAATAACTTCAGTGAAAAAACGGACTGTGTGAACACTACTGCGTCATCCGTACTGACGATGTCCGTACTGCACGGACGTACAGTCCGTAGAAATCACGCTCGTCTGACCCCAGCCTAAGTGGTCAGACGATGCGCAATTCTGGACGTATTTCATGACGGTGGGGTAAAAAAAAGAGAAAAATCCGATGAATCTAATCAATTGAGAAATGAAAAAATAAGGGCAAGGGTTATAAAAAGCCATTTTGGGGATGGTGGCGTTTTTCAAAGATGGATCCTGCACACGTCTTTGTGTTTGGCGCGATGGGGTACCTGTACCTTAAGAGGAAGAGAAAGCGGCGAACCTGGGTTCATGAAATCAACGCTGCCAGACCGACGCATGGACACTTCGTGACGCTGTACAGGCCACTGCGAGAGAGGGACCCCGTGAAGTTCTTCAACTACATGCGGATGTCCATCGCCTCCTTTGATGAACTGTTGTCGCGGGTACGGGAGCCGCTGACCAAGAGGGACACCAACATGCGGGCCGCCATACCACCGGAGGAGATGATAGTCATCACTTTGAGGTACGTACTGTCACACACCTGCATACATGACATCGCTGCCAGTCACCTGACATGAGTGCATCATGTCTGTAGTCACATGCCCACTGTCACATGCATACACACACACACACACACACGGGCATCACATCACACGTACATAATCATAAATGACTCCGACAACAATGTAGAAAAATAATAATATAATATGAAATAAAATAACAGTAATATATTCTGGACATATATTAAAACTCGTTAACTGAAGGTCAGAATATATAAAACATCAAAACAAATAACACATAACAAACAAAAATAAAACATATTTATGACATGTATCACAGTTGCTGATACCACCGAGCATCTGGGTCATGAGGGCCGGTGGTGTGGCTACAGCTGGACCCCGACTCTGTGTGTGGCCTGGCTCCAGGGGGCATGGCTGGGCGGGTGGACAGCACCTCACTGGAGACGGAAGATCCACTGGCATTGGTGGATTGTGGCACAGCATGGTAGGCGGCTGCGTGATGGGGACGGGAAAGGATGTCCTCCAATATTGCCAGAGATCTGTGCCGGTACTCCATCTTCTCAGCCTCGCTCATCTTGTTGAGGAGGAGCATACATGCATTGAAGAAAGACATGTCCACGGAGTCCGCAATCATGCAGCGTTGGTGTGGATGGTTGGTCTGAGCCTCCATGAAGGTGACCATGGCCTGCTCCAGGTCTGCAGCTTGTGCCCTTCTCTTCTGGCCAGGTCTGGTGCTGACCGTTGTTGCGGTACTTGCCACCTGTGGTGTCTCCGAATCCTCCTCCATTTGCGACTCAGCACCACCCCGGTTCTCCTCCTCCTGGCAGCTGGCAGAACCTCCTGGCACCATTTGTTGTACCTGTGTGCCGGAGGTCGATGGCTGGTCCATGCTGCTGACACTCCTGCGCGGCTCCTGGGTCCTGCGGAGGAACGATAGTTGCTCGGCATATATGTACCCACGGACCTTTTTCGCACCAGCTCCAGAGTGCGCAGCCATGGCCTGCTTCTTCTGGACGCGCATGTAGTTGTCGCGTACTGTGCGCCATTTGTTCATCGCCTCTTGTGCTGAAAAACATGATGAGAGTGACATTAGCTTGTGTTCATGGTATGTGATCATATTCAAACATTTTTTGTTTTGTCTTCTAGGTATCTCGCTAGTGGGTGCAGTTTGAAGGATCTGCATTATAGCTTCCGCGTTGGCAGATCAACAGCTGGTGAGATCGTCCGCAAGGTGTGCCAAACCATATGGGAGACCATGAAGGGCGAATGTTTGCCAAGACCGACACATACGGCATGTCTGGAAATTGCAGCAGGATTCTGGGAGAGAGCCAACTTTCCAAACTGCCTGGGAGCCGTGGATGGCAAACATGTCCGCATAGTGAAGCCACCGCACAGTGGCTCACTGTATCAGAATTATAAACATTACTTTTCTATAGGCCTACTGGCGGTGGCAGATGCCAACTATAATTTTGTGTATGTGGATGTCGGTTCATACGGCAAGGACTCTGACTCCACATTGTTCAGGAACTCCACACTGTGGAATGAAATTGAGAGTGGGTCCCTGAACATCCCCAGACCCGCACCATTGCCTGGTAGTGACGTGGCAGTCCCCTATGCCTTCGTGGGTGACGAAGCATTCGGCCTATCCACACACCTCCTACGGCCCTACTCAGGGACACACCTGACTGTGAAGAAGCGGGTGTTTAATTATAGGCTGTCGCGGGCGAGACGGTATGTCGAGTGTACCTTTGGCATACTGACCAACAAGTGGAGGATTCTACATAGACCGCTGGATGTCAATGTGGACTTCTGTGTGGACATAGTGAAATGCTGTTGCATTCTACATAATTATGTGCGGGCCAGGGATGGTTTTAATTTTGACGATACCCTCACAGTTGTCGGTCTTGAGGATGATGTGAACTATGACATCATAGCTGTGAATAGATACAGCAACAGGTATCGCGATGCTCTATCTAATTATTTCATCAGTGATGCAGGTGAGGTGCCCTGGCAGCTGGGGAGCATTTGAGTTTCACATCAATGATTACATTTGTTTGTTTATTATTATTATTGTGATTTACATTTATGGGATTATGAATTAAATAATATTATACTCACTCTGTATGTGCTGCTCTTTCTCGGACCACGTATCATAATCCGGGTACACCTGACGGGACACCTCGACCCATGCGCTCGCCTTCTTCCCCTTGTCCTTATACCTCTCGCAGGCCGTATCCCAGATCCCTGGATGCTCCCCCACAGCGCTGATGAGCCTCTCGACGTCCATCTCTGGTCCAGACATCTTTCACAGTCGCAGGTACTCACCAACGCAATTCTAGGGAAATCCGGCTGTTTGAACGTTATGTAGGCCGCACACTAGCAGCGTCTGACGTCTCCTAATCATGCACACACGCTGCCATGCGGCCGCAGCGCACTCTGTACGTCTGTAGCAGCGGTTTCACGTTCTGAGAAAAATGCGTTCATTTGCCGGTTGCGTGGTGTCGGCGCACTTTTGTACGCACGTACTGCGTATATTGGCCGTCATTGGCCGTTATGTGCTGCTACTGCCGCCGTGATTTAGTGCGCCTGCACGCGCGTTCCGACTGCCCCACTCTGACCCTAGCCTAAATAGGTTCAAAATTTTGTCCCGAGACTAGAAATACCCAATTTTTACATGTGTTTGCTTTTTAACCCCTTCACTGCTGAGCCAGTTCACCTATGTGTGCTGCGCTCATTCTGACCATTTTGTGCTAATTATTTTGAGATGACAGCCTAGGTCCTATTTAATTAACCCCCCCCAGACAAAAAAAACTTTTTAAAAAAAACATTTTTTTATTTAATTTAATTTAAAAATAAAAGTTTTAAACCAAACCTGGTCATGTTCAGGCCTGATCAGGCCTTTCAAATGATGTCACATATGTCCATCTAGCTGCCATGGATCGGGAGATGGGGGATCCTTAGGATCCCCCTATCTCTACATGGCAGCTAGATAGTTAACTGGCCCACTGACATCCTCACACATATGGTGTGGTTGTCAGTGGGTGGGGGGGACCTGGAGGCTTGGCTGACATCCAAGATGTCAGCCCCCCTCCAGGTTCGAAATGCGTTTTGGCACCAATTAGCGGCGAAACCATTAATGATATACACCGCTGAAAAGGGGAGACTCTCCCCTTTTCAGCGGTGCAAAAAGCATCTCCCTAGCTTCAATGGTTGGGGAGATAGAGGGCTCCGAAGGAGCCCCCCTCCATTGATTTGCATGGGGACGCCTGCTGATGACGTCACCACGCAGCGTGGCGACGTCATCAACCTCGCCTGCCCATGTAAATCACATGGGCAGGCTTCCTTCCTGCCAGATCGCCAAGGGATCCAGCGAGGGAGGTAAGTATCGGGCAGGAGGGAGGGTTAGGCGTCGCTGACGTACCCTGTACGTCCGCGGGTCTAAGGGAGACCCGTGGACAGGACGTACAGGGTACGTCAGCGGTCCTTAAGGGTTTAAATTGTAGATTATAAAATCCCTGCTTAATAATTCATTCACATAAACTCTTCCATTTTCAATATATATGTATACATTGCAACAAATAATTAGGATAAACTAATATCCTTTTATCAGACTCTTCTTATATTTCTATACTGCAGTTTAGAAATATATTAAATGTCCGATCTAACCATATCAGAGATAAATCTCAGTCTATATCTATTGCAATATACGACACATATATATATCTCTACATTAATCCAACTTAAATTACTCTCATACTTCACCTGTTCAATCTGGATTCAAACCTTTCTGCGATTCTTCTTAGTTAAAGTAGCAATAATTTAACCACTTCAATGCGGAGGACGCACTCAGCGCGTCCTCCG
Source organism: Leptobrachium leishanense (assembly GCA_009667805.1). NCBI lineage: Eukaryota > Metazoa > Chordata > Amphibia > Anura > Megophryidae > Leptobrachium > Leptobrachium leishanense. The sequence goes on from CM019064.1 coordinate 9,246,117, forward strand.
CATGGCTGCTGGTATGCGGAGGACGCGCTGAGCGCGTCCTCCCTTTGGGGCCAGCGTTCGGCCGGGTTCTGGCCGATCGCTGGCCCCCCCCGGTGCGGGCTGACATCCTCGATGTCAGCCCAGCATCCGGAACCGCAGCCGCTGAAATTAGGTGTCATCGCGGCAGCGCGATGACACCTAATTCAGGCGCCCCCCGCATGTGCGGAGGAGGCGCCTGAAAGGGAGGGGGAGGTCCTTCGGACCTCTCTCCCTCCCGATCGGCGGCGTTGCGGGGGTTAACCCAGGCACCATTTGGAAGGGCACAGCCTGCCCTTCCAAATGGTGCCTGGCATTAACCCCTGGGGAGCTGGATCGCGAATCGGCGCTGAAAAGCTCCGGTTCGTGATCCTTTCCCGGGAGCTGGCCGACATCTTGGATGTCGGCCAAGCCTCCGGGAACTCCCCCTGAAGACTGGCGTCATCATGCATAGCACGATGACGCCAGTCCTAGAGTTAACCCCTAACTGCCACCAACGGTGGAGATAGGGAGTTCCAATGAACTCCCTATCTCCCGATCCGTGGCAGCTAGGGGTTAAAGTTTGGTATGGTTGGATCGGCCAGAGCATGGCCGTTCCAACGATACCAAATTCGAATGTGAAAAAAGTTTTTTAAAAAAAATTAAAATTAAAAATAAAAATATATTTTAAAAAAAAATTATAAAAAAAAAAAAAACATTTTTTTTCTTTTTTTTGGTTCGTTAGTGTAGCAATATTGTTCCCATTTCAATTATAATGTGAACAATGATGCTGCACTAACGATTTTTGTATGCGGTGCGTTTGTTAAAAATCGCGTAATTTTCCCCAAAAAAAAATGTAACGAGACCCCATCTCTAATTTTTTTAACAAGCGCACCCCATACAAAATATAACCGCAATTGCTCGCATGTTAAAATGTGAAAAAAAACACTTTACACGTTGTAAATTATTGAAAATACATATTTTATTGCATTTTTTGTTATAATATACAGACATGACATAACGTATACATATAATAATGACATATTATGAATCTACCGAGTCTGACGGAAAGAACGATATATAATATGTCTGGGTAATATACTAAAATAAGCCTTCAAAACACGTTTAAACATGATGAGCAAAACCGGTAAAAATGACCTCAGCACAGAGGTGTGAAAAGCCTCAGCAGCGAAAGGGTTAAGTGATATCAGTGGATGTAATGAGTTAAGTGGAGAGTGAGTGAAAATTTGTGAGAAAATCTTCTGATGTTCATGAGAAAGTTATAGAAAAGTTTCTAAGAGTGGTTATGAATATATATCCATCTTAGTTTCTTTTAGACATGTGCACAGCACAAAATTTCGTTTTGAACTAATGGATTAGTCCTAAAATGCAATTTATTTAGTTTCTAAAGAAATTTGTTTTCAGTTCTTTAGTATGAAAACTAATTTCATTAATCTGAAAACCAGTGGATACAATTACTATTGTAGTGGCTCCTCAGAGGGCTGAGATCGCTGCTTGTAAACAGTATCTCTCACTCTCAGCACAATGTGTCAGGCAAAGCTGTTACAGTAACTGACTGCTGCTCATCACAGCGCTCAGAGTTTCAGTAAAACTAGTAAATAATATTTTTATATGTAAGAAGTTAGAACAATATTATTTCCTTGTTTTACTGAAACTCTGAGCGCTGTTACAGTCAGTTACTGTAACAGCTGAGCCTGATACATTGTACTGAGAGAGAATATAACAAGCAGCCGATCTCAGAGCTCACAGCCACTGGATTTAAAGGGCTAAAAAAAGGCTCCTCTCTGCATAATGTATAGAACATCCTCCTGCATTAATTAATACCCCTCTCTGTATAATGTATTGAACATCCTCCTGAATTAATGTCCCTCTCTGTATACAACATCCTCCTCAATTTATACCTTTCTCTGTATAATGTATATAACATCCTCCTGCATTAATACCCCTCTATGTATAATGTATAGAACATCCTCCTGCATTAATTAATGCCCCTCTCTGTAAGGAACATCATACTGCATTGGCATGTGGAGGGTGCAGAACTTCGGAATGCAATGCTTATCCAGCACAGCAGAGGGAACTTTTACTTAAACTTTGTATCTCTGTGGGGGAGACAGACCGGAATATAAAAGCAGGGGAGAGGGAAAATATTAACAGAAATCGGTCTGAAAGCTCAGAGAAGAGATGACTGGTGCAAATTTATTTTTAGAATAAAATAAAGCACTTTAAATCCAGAGAAAACATTCAAATAAATCACACTGAAGGCTCATAATAAGAATAACTGTGAGAGCTGGATACTAAATGTATCAGACGTAAAAAAAATAAACTTTATAACAAGCAGCACTGGGAAAGGAGAGGGACTTTATATAAAACGTGTATTATAGATGAGGAAAGGGGATAGTGCTCCTGGATAATATAAAATGTATCGGACATAAGCCCCTATTATGCAGAGCGGGAGAGGAGATAACACATGTTTTATAAAGTCCCTCTCTTCTCCCAGCCTTGCTTGTTATAAAGGGGTTTTTACTATCCAGCCCTCCTCTGTCATTAGCTTTCAGTGTGATTTATTTGAATGTTTTCCTACTCCAGCTGCTTTCATCATATTGCCTGCCTCATAGACATGCAAGGGTTAAGTAAAGGTTTCCTCTCCTGTGCTGCGAGTGAGTATTCTGGAGCTCTATCTACCACTGTCAGATTTACGGGTAGGGGTCGGGAAGGATTACACATACAAACCTTTTCTGTAACTTTGCGATGTTGTGCTCTTCATTGCTGGTCTCTTCACTCAATGTAATATCACAAAAAGGACTGAAACTAAAATGTAGTGCATATTATTTTAGTTTCTTTTGTTTTTTGTACTGAGCAGTTTCGTATCTCTTGAGTCATACGAAAACTAAATTATCCCAAAATTTGGACTAAATCGTTTTAGTACTAAAACGAATGCACATGTCTAGTTTCTTTGTCTCTCTGAGTCTCTCCTTGAGCATGACTCATCTCTACAGGTTCTTTGTTCATGATATGAGTGAGTGAGAGGAAGAGTAAGTGCGTGAGAGGAAAGAAGAATAAGAATGCCTTGAGAGGAAGAAATGAATGAATGCCTCAATGCTCTCTGTGGTTAGACATATATAGGGTGTTTGACATCACTTATCACGTGCCTTCTAATTAACATATACCTATATGTTCCTATAGATTCAATGATACCTGACAACTCATAATATAACACTAGAGGGCAATGTTGAATTAAAACTATTTTCCACTATTTATTTCTTATTTATTTGACATAGGTCATAAGTCACATCTTCTCTTATCTAGACCTTTGTACTCAAACAAAGAACCTCTTACTTTCTTTTCAGACTTCTGTCTGTGCCTATCATTTTAAATTTATTATAAAGCTCTCTACTATACTCCTTTATTTCAAAACTTATCCAAACAATTTAAAATCTTATCAGTTAAAAGAGAAATGTTTCTACTTTTAAACTAAAAAATATTTCTAAATCTTCAACATATATATCATCATAGTTATATACTATAAGCTATTGAAGCATCTACTTTCTTGCTACTAAATATATATTGGATACATAATATATATATATGAATTTATATATCTGCATAGATGTGTGTTTAGAAACCTTAAAGAAAATATATTTTATTCAAGGACTTCTTAGCGAAGCAGACAACCATAAATTTGTCCTTGACATGTTTAGCACTTATATCAACTATAAACAGCCTCTATAGCGTCTTCATGTCTACGCGATAATATTCATTTAAACTCTGTATGACTCCAGTCTTTCGAAAGTAGGCGAAAGGTGATTCAAAAAAAAAAATGTATTAGAAGGAAGAATATGGATTAGAACGAATATACACAGAATGGCTACAAGCATTCATTTTGTTTTCCTATGAAAATACCCGACAGCCTGAATGACTGTTGGTGCTCCTTATTCTCCCATGCTCCTCACATACCTAGACAAGGGTCCTGCCCACCCTCTCCCTTTACACATCCTCCAACCCCCCCCCTCTGTGTGCGCTGCAGGAGTTCATCATGGTGTTATATAGGGTCACAGGGCCGTTCGGAGATTCATTCGTGTTAATCATAGTTGAGTTAGCAGTCTCATGTGTTGCCAGGCAGCATGTCACCTCACTGTAATGCCAACCCTGACTAAGCTGCCTGGAGCGCTGCCTCTCCACCTAGCGTTGACCTTCTCTGGAGCAGGGCTGTATTAACATGGGGCAGATGGAGCAGCAGCTCCAGGCCCATGCCTCAGAATAGGCCCAGAGAAAGGATAACTATGACCGCATTTGGACCCCTGTATCTCCAACTTCATAGCAGCTACATGGGCAACTGAGGTATCACTGGAAAGGCCAGAGCGTGAACTTTCCAATGATACCAAGCATGACCAGGTTTTATGTAAACAAAATAATAAATATTTTATTTTTCTTTCCAACAGTAATATTTTTCAGTTTTCAATTATAAAGTAAACAATGATGCTGCACTAACTAACCATCACATTTCTCATGTCACCAACAAATGTGGAGGTGATGGGTGATGGTTCAATTCATTGTTACGAATTGTTACATCAAAAACCTAAACTGCCTCACTGCAGCGAAGAGCACTGCGGGTAACTTTGGACCCCTGCGTCAATAATCTTTACACCTCACAGGGTCAAGTGAGGCATCATTGGACAGGTCAGAGTCTGGCCTTTGCATTGATACCAAACCTGACCATGAAAAATCTAAAAGAAAAGAAAACAGTTTTTTTTAAATTTATTTATTTTTAGTTCCAAAGCGACGGCATTGTCCATTTGTCACGTATAAAATGAGCAATACCACTGCCATTACTCACCTTCTCATTTCCCACGCTGGGAGCAAGGTCAGTGTTTAATACATAGTCATATTATTTAAAAAAAACATGTTCCAAAGCACAAGGGAAATATTTCATTTTTTTTTATTTTGTTTTGTTTAAAATTGTATATTTTCTCAGAAAAATGCATTAACAGGTTCCCATTTCATATTTTATTTAACAAGAATTCCCTATAGAATATATAACCACAAAGATTTGGACGATAAAATGGGGGAAAAAATTACACTCTTTAAATGATTGAAATCTGAATGAATAATTAATCAATCACACAGTATCTGCCTGGTTAGAAATACCTGTATCTGCACTATTAAATAACCATTTCACTAAATTACAAAAAAAGCCACCAAAATATTCAGCTCCAGCCCCAGAGAGATCTTACTCCGGGCCTGCTCACAGTTCAGCACAAATCACATGGTACATTTACCCGAATAAAGGGCTACGCCCCAGGCTAAGCATTGGCTTCTGCATTTTGGCCTTGTTGCTGACTAGGAAAGACCTAACAGCTCAAGTAGATTGCTCCTCAGTATCCTGTTTCCCAAAGCAACCTTCTGTCAACCATCAGGTACCAAGATTCCACCGTGTGTACTATGTATCCCCTCTCAAGTGCAACGTATCTCCTTGTCACAGACTCAGCTGTCACTGGGGCAGTTGGAGGAGCCTGGAGGCTAGCCTCTTTCCTACTGACTATGGGCCAAGCTGCTACCTGAGGATTGCCCAGAGAAGCCAGAATTTATGTTAAACAGTGTCTTGGCATCCAGGTGGGCACGCCTCGCTATCGTAGACCTGTTTTCCATCATGTGGATGGAGGAGCGGAGATTTCTCTAGTAGCCAAGATAAAGATAAGGGTTGTCTAGTGCCTGTGTAAATTGTCCATTGTTTGAAGGTCCCTTCTCCTGTTATTGGATCTTCTTGATCTTATCTGTGTTTTATTCATGAAGGGGGATTGTCCCTTAACTGTTATATCTATGTGTCTGAGTAAAGAGTGAGTTATGCTGCTGTTACTCTGAACACTTGTCTTGCCTAATGACTTGGTAAATCTTAATTATTTTGGGAGTTCGTGCTCCTGCCCTAAAAGTTACTGGTTCTGCCTGGTAACCTAGGGAGGTTTGGGCAGAGGTTCCTGGATTTCGGGTTCCAGCTTGGAGAAAGCTAGAGTCTGACGGATGCTCACAGTCGGGGTGCCAGGCAGTCTGTCACAGCCCTCTCAAAGGCAACATATCCCCCTCTCAAGTTCCATGTGTTTCCAAGTCCTTGTGTCTCCTACTGTGAAGGGTGTTCCATGGGTAGAACCACATTTCCCATCATCCACTGTCTCCAGTCTGGTCAGCCCAATATGTGATTCACCCTTAGTCTCTGCTCGTTATTTCTCCTGTTTGCTGCTAACACCACCATTACCCACCTGTGAATTAAGGGCATTGCCGAATACTGGCCCCAATAACCTGCCATCCCGGCTCCAAACGTGGCACCCCCTAGCCCTTTTCCCCCAATGATGTGTGATGTAGAGGTGGTTTATCCAGACCGGCATGTTTGTCCACCCTGAGGGCTTTCCTGCAGATGCAGTCGTGGAGTTTGTTCTGCTGGCGTGGAGGGAACATGTGGTCACAGAATGTCAGCAGAAATTTCCAATAAGTGAAACATGTGACGTGTCTACTGTAAATTATATTCTACAGGTGGATCTGATCCCGCCCCCTGTGACTACGCCCCCTGAGCCCCTACCTTCCACGCCATCATTCCTGGGACTGAACGTCTGCTGCCCCAACGGACTCCTCCTGGCGTTTATCAAGGAGAACCTAGCAGGTGAGGCACATCTGCGACCAGAACCCGCCGAAGCAGTCTGCATCCCCTCAGGCCATGAGCGAGGCGCTGTGACAGTAACGATACTCCCACCTTACACCGCATAGTAATGCCATCACAGTAACGATACTCCCACTTTACACCGCATAGTAATGCCATCACAGTAACGATACTCCCACTTTACACCGCATAGTAAAGCCATCACAGTAACGATACTTCCACCTTACACCGCATAGTAACACCATCACAGTAACGATACTCCCACTTTACACCGCATAGTAACGATACTCCCACCTTACACCGCCTAGTACTGCTATGATACTTCTGCCTTACACCACATAGTAACGCTATGTAACAGAGCTCCTAATTCGACTCGAGACTCTCCGTTAAAGGGTTGCTTTCCATAGCCTCTCTGGCGCACCACATCGACCTTTCCCGTAAACGATGACTGCTTTGTGCCATTTCTCTGCGATGTTAGCGATAAATGCTGTAAACGGGATCAACAATTGTATGTTGCTGCTACCCACACCATGATTGTGACTACATGTATGGTCAAAATAGAACTCTTTTACTTGGGGACAGGCAGATATTTATATGGCCAAACCTGGGTTATTTACATATAGAAAAACCTCCCCTAGAAAATGTTGTGAGCGTTTCTGAGGTTTTTTGGCTCTTGGAGTAGGAGACATAATTAGACTTGTACAATACAATGGCATAAACATTGTGTAACATTCCTAAACGAGGCATGACAATGGCAATCGTGATTAGCAAACAGGTTACATTTTAAAGATAGCAGATAATGGGGCATTGTTTGTCTTACAAGCAAGATTTAAAAAAAAAAAAAACTACTCAAATACACAGCACATACACATGGACCATAACGATAGACAGACAATAACATTATTCTTACATAACAAATCCCCAAACAACCCCTCCCAAACAACAGGACCCCAAACCTGTAATCCTGGGGCCCGTGACATGCTATGATACTCCCAATTTACACCGCATAGGAATGCTATCACAGTATCGATACCCTCGCCCATGGCGCTGCTTTCAGTTACAACTTTATAGTAGATATTCTAGGTATTATTAACCCTTTCCTGGCCTGTGGAATGGCTGTGACAGCGTCACCTTGTACTGATTCCTTATACCTCAGGTCAGACCCTCCGCTCTCCTCAGAGTAGTAATGCCGTTACAGCCAGTATTGCCGGTGAGTATCCCAGTTACAACACATTATCACTGAGTAAGATGATTCTTGTTTTGCTCTTCCAGACGTTCCCCAGTTGGCGGAGCTGAAAAGGGAGGACGTGTCCCTCACCGCCCGCTCAAACTCCACTCACCATCTGCTCATCAGGCAAAGCTACCCAGTGCGAGTGAGGAACGCCCGACTGTACAGCATTGCCAGGGGCCTGAACACACAGGAGGCTTCCCGCATTATCACAGCCCAGGGAACCGTGCTGAAATACCTGCTGGACGGATCCACCGAGGTAAGGGGTCACACTGTGCCCATTATAACCATCTTCCATCCATCACACACACCAGATCCCTGCAGCGGGATCTTCAATCCGAACATACACCAGATCCATACAGCGGGACCTCAACACCATTCACACAGCGAATCCCTACAGCGGAACCTTCACATCGAACACACTGCGGATCCCTACAGCGGAACCTTCAAGCCGGATCCCTACAACGGGACCTTCACCCCAGATCCCTACAGCGGGACCTTCACGCCGGATCCCTACAGCAGGACCTTCACCCTGGATCCATACAGCGGGACCTTCACGCCGGATCCCTGCAGCGGGACCTTCACGCCGGATCCCTACAGCGGGACCTTCACGCCGGATCCCTACAGCGTGACCTTCACGCCGGATCCCTACAGCGGGACCTTCACGCCAGATCCATACAGCGGGACCTTCTCACCGGATCCATACAGCGGGACCTTCACACCAATCAGCATGGACTGGACAGGCTCTCCATTCTGTCTGTGATTAGTGGACACAGTAAGCCGCTGGTTTTATCTGTGTTTTCCAGCTGGTGTATCTGGATTGTCCGGTCACTCCTCTCTCTGTGTATCAGCACATTGGTTTATTTTATAAATCCTCCCATCCCAACTCTCTCTGTACCTGATAATCCACCTAGTATTTACCCTGAGGCGAGGGCATCATGAAACTAAGGGAGAAAATAAACTCCTGCAGAAAACCCCGCGTCCCTGCGCTGTAACATGAAGAGATGAAAGCCCGCGTCCCTGCGCTGTAACGTGAAGAGATGAAAGCCTGCGTCCTTGCGCTGTAACGTGAAGAGATGAAATCCCGTGTTCCTGCTCTGTAACGTGAAGAGATGAAAGCCCACGTCCCTGCGCTGTAACGTGAAGAGATGAAAGCCCACGTCCCTGCGCTGTAACGTGAATAGATGAAAGCCCGCGTCCCTGCGCTGTAACATGAAGAGATGAAAGCCCACGTCCCTGCGCTGTAACGTGAAGAGATGAAATCCCGTGTTCCTGCTCTGTAACGTGAAGAGATGAAAGCCCACGTCCCTGCGCTGTAACGTGAAGAGATGAAAGCCCGCGTCCCTGAGCTGTAACGTGAAGAGATGAAAGCCCGCGTCCCTGCACGGTAACGTGAAGAGATGAAATCCCGTGTTCCTGCTCTGTAACGTGAAGAGATGAAAGCCCGCGTCCCTGCGCTGTAACGTGAAGAGATGAAAGCCTGCGTCCCTGCGCTGTAACGTGAAGAGATGAAAGCCTGCGTCCCTGCGCTGTAACGTGAAGAGATGAAAGCCCGCGTCCCTGCACGGTAACGTGAAGAGATGAAAGCCCGCGTCCCTGCGCTGTAACGTGAAGAGATGAAAGCCCGCGTCCCTGCACTGTAACATGAAGAGATGAAAGCCCGCGTCCCTGCGCTGTAACGTGAAGAGATGAAAGCCCGCGTCCCTGCGCTGTAACGTGAAGAGATGAAAGCCCGCGTCCCTGCGCTGTAACGTGAAGAGATGAAAGCCTGCGTCCCTGCGCTGTAACATGAAGAGATGAAAGCCCGCGTCCCTGCGCTGTAACGTGAAGAGATGAAAGCCCACGTCCCTGCGCTGTAACGTGAAGAGATGAAAGCCCGCGTCCCTGCGCTGTAACGTGAAGAGATGAAAGCCCACGTCCCTGCGCTGTAACGTGAAGAGATGAAAGCCTGCGTCCTTGCGCTGTAACGTGAAGAGATGAAAGCCCACGTCCCTGCGCTGTAACGTGAAGAGATGAAAGCCCGCGTCCCTGCGCTGTAACGTGAAGAGATGAAAGCCCGCGTCCCTGCATGGTAATGTGAAGAGATGAAAGCCCGCGTCCCTGCGCTGTAACGTGAAGAGATGAAAGCCCACGTCCCTGCGCTGTAACGTGAACAGATGAAAGCCCGCGTCCCTGAGCTGTAACGTGAAGAGATGAAAGCCCGCGTCCCTGCGCTGTAACGTGAAGAGATGAAAGCCCGCGTCCCTGCGCTGTAACGTGAAGAGATGAAAGCCCACGTCCCTGCGCTGTAACGTGAAGAGATGAAAGCCCGCGTCCCTGCGCTGTAACGTGAAGAGATGAAAGCCCACGTCCCTGCGCTGTAACGTGAAGAGATGAAAGCCCGCGTCCCTGCACGGTAACGTGAAGAGATGAAATCCCGTGTTCCTGCTCTGTAACGTGAAGAGATGAAAGCCCGCGTCCCTGCGCTGTAACGTGAAGAGATGAAAGCCCGCGTCCCTGCGCTGTAACGTGAAGAGATGAAAGCCTGCGTCCCTGCGCTGTAATGTGAAGAGATGAAAGCCCACGTCCCTGCGCTGTAACGTGAAGAGATGAAAGCCCACGTCCCTGCGTTGTAATGTGAAGAGATGAAAGCCCACGTCCCTGCGTTGTAATGTGAAGAGATGAAAGCCCATGTCCCTGCACTGTAACGTGAAGAGATCTAACCCTGTATAACATGTCACTCATCCTCCCTCTCCAGGTCTTCTTTCCTGACGGGACTGTAAGCCGGAGCGCAGACATAGGTCCCATGGGTCAAAATTGTGGCCCCTCTCCGTCACCTCCCGCTGCTCCTGAAGCCACCACACAGGAACCTACAACCCCTCCAACAGCATCACCAGGAGACCAGAGGCTGGAGCCTGACCAGGCCACGAGGAAAGGTGAGGGTAAATGAATAGTGTTCATGGAGAACGAGTTCCGGGTTCTGCCGGTACCGATCCGTAACACTGGATATCACTATTCCGTATAGCTGTGTGTCTGTGTTATGTTCTGTTATGTCTTTCTTCTTGATTATCTTTGATTATTTTTCCCTTTTGAAATGTTTATATTTTTGTTTTGGTTAAAGATGTAACTATGTATTATTTATAGCAGTGAGACCCAAGTCTCTAATGACGTGGGGCGCAGGACTGTAACCCGTGATGTAGGTTTAGGGGGTCTCCTAACTCCAGCCCAAGACCCAGCGCTAACCTCTCCTACAAATCTTCACCACAGTCTACATTAACCCCCACGTGGGGTAACTTGAGATTGTTCTAGCCCTGGTAACTAAATACATTTTTACTCAAGACAGGAGGCGATTATTTGCTCATCCCTTTACTCAAACCTGGAGCTGAGATTGTTACTGGGAGGTGTAAAGGGAATGGGGGTGCTGGTGTGTCGGACACCTCATATTGTTCCTCAGCCCTCTCATATGTGCACTGTGACGTAACGCTGGGGTTGTCCCCAGACCCAGACACAAATGGTTCCCAAAAATACCAGATACCGAAACAGCCAACACCAGAAAGCTATTAAATAGGGGTTTAATACATAAAAAGACAGCGCATGAAATGATACAGACAGATACATAAAATAAAAAGGATAATAAATACAACAGCTAAACTCACGATCCCTGCGTGTAAAGTTCTGACTGGTTCCAGGGGGCTTTAAATCCTGAGTTCAGTCCACATGCTCTTAGATGTTGATGCCTGTGTAGCCCCCACTGAACTGCCTCACTCACCAAGAAAATACCTTTTCCACACCTCTCCCCCCCCCCCCAGGGATGTGCAGCTCTGCAGTGTCCACTCACTACCGTTTTGGCTATACCTGGGTTTTCATGGTGACTCCGCGGGGGACCTGACTATACAGGATGTGGCATGCAAACCTTATTCACACCAGTTGCTCTGGTCAGATCTGAGTATATATATCTAGATGTATAGATATTGGGGAACACACAGATATACATATATATTGGGGCTTCCATGCACCGTTAGGAAGCTTTTCGTCACATGCACATCACGCTGTGCCACTTATAGGAGCAGGGTATCTGTGTTTATTATGTTGTTATTGGTATTATCGTTTCTCTGCCACTAAAGCTCTTTCCACCCCTTCCAGGTCAGAATATCTTGTGACTGGTGTGATGCTCATTGTTTGCCGCTCTGTCTATCAGACTGTCAGTTATGTAATTTATTCAGACAGCCCTGTGCCCAAACTGTGATTGTAACGTGCTCTATTGTTTTGTGGTCCGCCAGAGGGTTATGTGGGAGATCAAGGAGGAGCAGGGCACCAGGGTGTCATCTTTCATTGCTCTCCGGTTCCCTCCTTGCACTGTGTATGTTTTGGTTCATGTGTATCATTAAAGTAGCCTTTAAAACCCCTTCCATTTTCCTAGTGGGTTCTCTACCTTTTTTAATGTGTATATACAGCAGTAGCGCAGGCACCGTCCCACTTCTTACACCACTTGTGATACAGTCACTGCAGAGACTAGTTTTCTGATGTTTTGGAGTGTTTATTACTCTCATTATAAACCCTTGGAGGGTGAACGTGATCTGTGCTGGCATCAACAAACTAATGTGGAACCTCAGCACACTGTACAGGGCTGGGCAGCAGAAAGTAGCAGCAGCCATGGCAATGGTTAACCCCCCCCCCCAGCTTATATACAGGTTCTTTACCACCCTGACTGCAGTTACCCTGTCACAACCCCCAGAGGCCATGTTTATTGTAGCATTAGAGATCTACCTGCTGCTGAAGAGCACCCCCTGCAGCCACCTGAACCCCTTTATAATGAGAGGTCTAACCAAAGGACTCAGTGACCCCAGAATCCAGCCACAACTGTGACTCTGTGCTGTATCTGAGATTACATGGTGACTCTGGTCCTGCTCCTCCTGCTTCATGTGTTATGATGTGTCTGTAAATACCTGAGTGAACCAATGAGCCCTAATAAAACACGTAACACAGACACACTGGGGGGGGGGTCAAACTGAACTCACAGATTGCTGCAATACAGAACATCTGGTGATATAAAAAGTCATTGTGTCTGTAGGTAAAAACATTCAGAAAACCATCTCCCCACCAACCAACCAAGAGAGCGTCGAGGTGTCCAGCCTAGAGCCTGCGGCCCCCGACATGGACATCCCTGAAAAAAAGGCAATGACCTGGTTCACTACCACTCCATCCGGACAGCGGATCAGAACCAGGGGCTCCAAAACGCTGGAACTGGACACCATGCTCTCCTTCAAATCCATTGACCCCGTCAATGCAGCGGTAAGTCATGGCTGCCATTCAATGCTAATATCAGGATAAATCTCTAGAAGTGGGATTCTCTGGGGTCGGGATTGGGATGGTCTCAGTGCACCAGGAATGGAGATTTGGGGAACTGCTTGTCAGTAAAAATGCTAGTCATCTGGTGTGTGCGAGGAAAGCCCCATCAGTTGGTCGGCAAAATTAGATTTATAACCAGCAGGCACACGTCTAAACCAAATGATCAGAGGAGCCTCAGGTTCAGTAAGTTCTATATAGTGTGCTCAGCAGTTACGAGTAGAGCTGTTACTAGGAAGGCTGCCAGACACAGGTTCCAGGTCCTACAGAACATGTAACTGCATTGTAACTGGAACACCCAGAGGTCCTGTTTCAGTCTTGAGGAACAGATCCAACCCTTTACTTGGTCTATCTCAGGGTCACACAAGTTGCCCATAGTCATCTTCAAAGTTTTCCTGTTATAATGCCGGAAAGTCTGAGTTTTAATAAAGACTCGGAAGCAAATATTTTCCATTTCTTTATTGTACTCCTCACAGCAACAACACATGCATGAGAAACCCTTTCTATCAATTAACTGATACAAAAGAAAGAACAAAATGCAGAATCTGAGACCTGAGGCTCTCTTTAGAATCAATAAGTCTTTCTTCATTCCCTCCTGCTGATACCTGTTATGGCGAAAGCTGGCAGTCATTTTAGAGTGCTGATACCCCTTTATTTGGGTACACAACAAGACACAAACCACTCCAGGACAGCTGTTAGCGAGTCTTTCTACTTCCTTTGCTGTGGCCGGTCCATGGTCTCTTGGTAGGAGACTGGTCTTCACACTCTTCCAAAGGATACAGAGATCCTCTTGAGCACAGGCAAGGCCCTGCATGTTTGTCTCTGGCAGTGTGTTAGAAGAAGTAACTAGGGGATTTAGGAAAAGGTGGATGGGACTTCGGATATGGCCATGTACTTATGGTGTTGTTATACGTGGTATGTCAGGATCCAGGCAGGGTGGCTTCCATCACCAGGCTCGTAGGGTGGCTACAAGCAGAACCAGACTTGTACGGTGGGTCAGCACCACCACTGGTTGAGTTGCCCTGCTGCGCCTTGGCTGTTGTACACCGGCAGGTGTGATAATATGTAAAAGTCATCTGTCTGTGTGAAAAGGGAAAGCACAGGAACGAAGAACAAGCATGTGCAGGAACAGGGAGAGACCGCATCACTAAGATGGGTCTAGATCAAGGAGACAACATACACCATAGGTATCTGAAATGCTATAGGAATAACCGGGGGAGACAGGACGTGTGATGTTTCTCCTCAATATATAAATGTCTGATTCCTGTACGCAGCACGACTATCCTACACTTCCGATCCTTCGAGTGGTCGGTGCGTCTACCTATATCAGAATCGAAGGAGTATGTAGCCAGACAGACCAGGGAGCAGTACAAACTCAGAGTATCAAAGGAATGCCAGGGGTCGTATGCCAGAGTGGGTAGTCAGAACAGAAACCAAGGGGTTAAGAGCCAGGAGAAACGATACACAATCCAAGTCAGTACACAGAATAATCAATATGACTATAACAAGCACTGAGAGGAGTGAGAACCACATGAGACCACTGTCTTGGGCTACTGATTTTAAACTCGGTAAGTGCCGCGTCATCACACCGTGCCCCGCCCATGTCCTTGCCGCATGATCGGGCCCGTCCGCTTCTTCACTCGGTGGCCGGCCAGTGAGCAGCGCGAAAGGCGCTGCCGGGCTGCATAGACGACGTGGGAAGTGACAGGACGGTGATCTCCCACCCACAGACCGTTCCTTTACAGATCAGGTGATTCAAAGCAAGAATATTCCTATATGGGACACTGAGGAACATCTCATAAAGAAACCACGACTCTAGACAGAAGAGTAACAGATCTGTGTCTGGGTCACAACTGATAATGCTGCTCCCTTGCCAGACCCCCATTCTCCCACCTGGAATCTTTCGTGCCTGTCTGCAGCCCTTAGCCGATGCTGCACTGGTACACTGAAAGCGCGGTGATGGCATTCCCCAGAAATGAGGCAGCACTCAGATCCTGAAATTGTGACAGTGAGACTGAAACTGAGCCTTTAATATATACAGCGCCAGGTGGGGCCTATAGGCCCATGGGAAATACCTCCCTGGCATGTTGCTGTTATAGAGTTTTGTGAATTTAATGTAGGATATCAGCTCATGTGTGTTTATCCGAGGAAATAACCTAATTCCCCAGGTGATGATCACTCGAGAAGATCAGGTGGTCACTGTCCAGAAGACAGATGGGACATTCATAGTGGAACACGCTGATGGGACCAGGATAACCACCTTCTATCAAGACGTGGAGATCCCTCTGCCAGGAGACCACGAGGAAACTGGTACTGGTGCTGAGTAGATCAACAGAAAGTTCTCCTCTCACAACTGTCCCTCTAATTCCCCGCAGCACCATCCCTCTGATTCACCCGCAGCACCGTCCCTCTGATTCATCCCGGCACCGTCCCTCGGATTCACCCAGCACCGCCCCTCTGATTCACCCGCAGCACCGCCCCTCTGATTCATCCCAGCACCGTCCCTCGGATTCACCCGCAGCACCGTCCCTCTGATTCACCCCGGCACCGTCCCTATGATTCACCCCTGCACCGTCCCTCTGATTCACCCGCAGCACCGTCCCTCTGATTCACCCGCAGCACCGTCCCTCTGATTCACCCGCAGCACCGTCCCTCTGATTCACCCGCAGCACCGTCCCTTTGATTCATCCGCAGCACCGTCCCTCTGATTCACCCGCCGCACCGTCCCTATGATTCACCCGCCGCACCGTCCCTATGATTCACCCCTGCACCGTCCCTATGATTCACCCCTGCACCGTCCCTCTGATTCACCCGCAGCACCGTCCCTCTGATTCACCCGCAGCACCGTCCCTCTGATTCACCCGCAGCACCGTCTCTCTGATTCACCCGCAGCACCGTCTCTCTGATTCCCCCGCAGCACCGTCTCTCTGATTCCCCCGCAGCACCGTCTCTCTGATTCCCCCGCAGCACCGTCTCTCTGATTCCCCCGCAGCACCGTCTCTCTGATTCCCCCGCAGCACCGTCTCTCTGATTCTCCCGCAGCACCGTCTTGCTTTATCAGGCGCTTGCCACGCTGGGTCCATTCCAAATCACTGATCATGCTCTGTTTTTCAGGAGAGACTCCCCAGACTGTGACAAAGCGAGGCCGGTTTGTACGTGTGGAGAATGAGAATTTTGCCACCATTATTCTGAACCTCCACATGAACGTCTGCTGTGCTGTGTTTGGAGACGGATCCGAGGTCCTGGCAAAGCCGGAGGGCCGGTACCAGGTGAGGTGGTTCTCTCATTTCCATATTCCCCGGATCTGTATCTCACCGTACGAGCAGTAGATAATAATGATCATAATAACATGTTTAGCGTTGGTGTATAGACCAGGTGATGGGGCTCCATGTCAACGTCACGGCCCCCCCAGGGGAGGCAACGCATGTTTACGCAGATATAATGAAGGCTCATTATGGACAGGTCCTTCCATCGGTGACTGGATGTCTGAGTATCAGCCCAGACGGACGCACAGTTTACTCATCACGACCGAGTTCCACTGAGCAGAGTCTGAGTCAGCAAGACGGTCTGGTTCCAGGGACTTACACCATGAGCCACACAGACCATGTGATCTGCGAGGTCCTGGATCCAGAGGGCAACCATTTCCAGGTACTGACCTGACGGCGGCCCTACTCGATAGGTCTCTGCATGGAAAGCGTCCTGCGGAAGGATCTGGTGTTTAATGCAATGTCTTTACTTTAGGTAATGGTGAATGGCAGCACGTCTGTGGTTCTTTGCAACAACTATTCGTGCGAAACGGAGGAAGAATGGGAGAAATCCTCCATGACATCCTGCCTGCACAGACCAGACGTGCGCACCGCTGAGGTCTATGACTTACACGTGCCCAGGTAGAGTGTCCTCTGTCAGGACTGGAACATTACACCGACAGTCTGCACCTGTCACTGCAGAGTGGGAGTCTGAACCCTGTCACTGGGGAGCGTGAGTCCGCGCCCTGTCACTGGGGAGCGTGAGTCCGCGCCCTGTCACTGGGGAGCGTGAGTCCGCGCCCTGTCACTGGGGAGCGTGAGTCCGCGCCCTGTCACTGGGGAGCGTGAGTCCGCGACCTTTCACTGGGGAGCGTGAGTCCGCTCCCTGTCACTGGGGAGCGTGAGTCCGCTCCCTGTCAGTGGGGAGCGTGAGTCCGCTCCCTGTCAGTGGGGAGCGTGAGTCCGCTCCCTGTCACTGGGGAGCGTGAGTCCGCGCCCTGTCACTGGGGAGCGTGAGTTTGCGCCCTGTCACTGGGGAGCGTGAGTCCGCGCCCTGTCACTGGGGAGCGTGAGTCCGCACCCTGTCACTGGGGAGCGTGAGTCCGCACCCTGTCACTGGGGAGCGCAGAGCTTTCAAGCCAAGACTGAACCAATACTCGAGCTGGGCGCAGCATCTCCCACAGGCCGATGGACCCAATTTAGCAGAGATTGATCACATGCTCTGCTCCCTGATCTACGCAGGTTCTTCATCGTCCATTCTGATGGTTCAGGCTCTGAACTTCTCCGAAAGCGACAAGTGGAAGACTATTTGACGTCCTGCTACAGTGACTCCGAAACGGTGGTGATACAGGAACCGATCCAGGAGAAGCCGGGTACCCGAGCTTATCAATGTGTCCATTCTATGTAGAGATGTGCACCGCTAAAAATTTTGTTTCATTTTTCTTTCCAGGTGTTTTTTTTCGTTTCGGGTCGTTTCGGAACGATTCGTTTTGAAATTTCGGATCAAATTGATTTTTCGGATCGCTTTGAATTAATAAAAAAAAAATCGTTTTTTTTTAAATGCTTAAAAAAAATCTAGAAATAAAGAGACTCTTTACTGCAGTATATTATAAGCAACGGTTTATTAGATATTTAATTAAAACGGGAATATTTTTAACATTGAAGCTTTTGGGGTAAAACATTTCCCACACCTTTAACATTGAAGCCTATGGGGTAAAACATTTTCCACTCCATTTATATCATTGAAGCCTATGGGGTAAAATAATTCCCACACTTTTAACATTGAAGTCTATGGGGTAAAACATTTTCCACACCATTTTTAACATTGAAGCCTATGGGGTAAAACATTTCCCACACTATTTTTAACATTTGAAATGAACTATCAAATGGATATCCATTTGATAGTTCATTTCAAATTCGATAGTTAGTCGATATCCAAATCGGTGCACATTTCTTTTTTTAAAAAAAAAAAAATTGGTGTTTTTTTTTACTTTATTTTCATTGTTTCCTGTCCCCCAGGGCAGTACCCGGACCCCCATACACCTTTTATGGCCAATATCTTGCATATATGCTCTCTTGGAGGACACTTTAAAATTTGAACTTTTGAGCCCCATAAACTTGCATTGAGTTTGAATCATGTTCTCGTTCGAATTCGAACTTTTTCAAAAGTTTGAGTTCGAATGCGAGCCGAACACGGGGGTGTTCCGCCCATCACTAATGTAGAGGTGCTGCCCGACCGTGTGAGGATTCATATGATGCATTAATTATACTATAGAAGTGCTGCCCGGCAGTGTGTGGATTCATATGCTGCATTATTATACTACACAGGTGCTGCCCGGCAGTGTGCGGATTCATATGCTGCATTAATTATACTGTAGAGGTGTTGCCCGGCAGTGTGCGGAATCATATGCTGCATTATTGTACTGTAGAGGTGTTGCCCGGCAGTGTGCGGATTCATATGCTGCATTAATTATACTGTAGAGGTGTTGCCCGGCAGTGTGTGGATTCATATGCTGCATTATTATACTACACAGGTGCTGCCCGGCAGTGTGCGGATTCATATGCTGCATTAATTATACTGTAGAGGTGTTGCCCGGCAGTGTGCGGAATCATATGCTGCATTATTGTACTGTAGAGGTGTTGCCCGGCAGTGTGCGGATTCATATGCTGCATTAATTATACTGTAGAGGTGCTGCCCGGCAGTGTGTGGATTCATATGCTGCATTAATTATACTGTAGAGGTGCTGCCCGGCAGTGTGTGGATTCATATGCTGCATTAATTATACTGTAGAGGTGTTGCCCGGCATTGTGTGGATTCATATGCTGCATTAATTATACTGTAGAGGTGCTGCCCGGCAGTGTGAGGATTCATATGCTGCATTAATTATACTGTAGAGGTGTTGCCCGGCAGTGTGCGGAATCATATGCTGCATTAATTATACCGCAGAGAGGCGCTTCCCAGCAGTGTGTGGATTCATATGCTGCATTAATTATACTGCAGAGAGGTGCTTCCCAGCAGTGTGTGGATTCATATGCTGCATTAATTATACTGCAGAGAGGTGCTTCCCAGCAGTGTGTGGATTCATATGCTGCATTAATTATACTGCAGAGAGGAGCTTCCCAGCAGTGTGTGGATTCATATGCTGCATTAATTATACTGCAGAGAGGTGCTTCCCAGCAGTGTGTGGATTCATATGCTGCATTATTGTACTGTAGAGGTTTTGCCCGGCAGTGTGCGGATTCATATGCTGCATTAATTATACCGCAGAGAGGCGCTTCCCAGCAGTGTGTGGATTCATATGCTGCATTAATTATACTGCAGAGAGGTGCTTCCCAGCAGTGTGCGGAATCATATGCTGCATTATTGTACTGTAGAGGTTTTGCCCGGCAGTGTGCGGATTCATATGCTGCATTAATTATACTGTAGAGTTGCTGCCCGGCAGTGTGTGGATTCATATGCTGCATTAATTATACTGTAGAGGTGCTGCCCGGCAGTGTGAGGATTCATATGCTGCATTAATTATACTGTAGAGGTGTTGCCCGGCAGTGTGCGGAATCATATGCTGCATTATTGTACTGTAGAGGTGTTGCCCGGCAGTGTGTGGATTCATATGCTGCATTAATTATACTGTAGAGGTGCTGCCCGGCAGTGTGCGGAATCATATGCTGCATTATTGTACTGTAGAGGTGTTGCCCGGCAGTGTGAGGATTCATATGCTGCATTAATTATACTGTAGAGGTGCTGCCCGGCAGTGTGAGGATTCATATGCTGCATTAATTATACTGTAGAGGTGCTGCCCGGCAGTGTGAGGATTCATATGCTGCATTAATTATACTGTAGAGGTGCTGCCCGGCAGTGTGAGGATTCATATGCTGCATTAATTATACTGTAGAGGTGTTGCCCGGCAGTGTGCGGAATCATATGCTGCATTATTGTACTGTAGAGGTGTTGCCCGGCAGTGTGCGGAATCATATGCTGCATTATTGTACTGTAGAGGTGTTGCCCGGCAGTGTGCGGATTCATATGCTGCATTAATTATACTGTAGAGGTGCTGCCCGGCAGTGTGCAGAATCATATGCTGCATTATTGTACTGTAGAGGTGTTGCCCGGCAGTGTGTGGATTCATATGCTGCATTAATTATACTGCAGAGAGGCGCTTCCCAGCAGTGTGTGGATTCATATGCTGCAGAGAGGTGCTTCCCAGCAGTGTGTGGATTCATATGCTGCATTAATTATACTGCAGAGAGGCGCTTCCCAGCAGTGTGTGGATTCATATGCTGCATTAATTATACTGCAGAGAGGCGCTTCCCAGCAGTGTGTGGATTCATATGCTGCAGAGAGGCGCTTCCCAGCAGTGTGTGGATTCATATGCTGCATTAATTATACTGTAGAGGTGCTGCCCGGCAGTGTGTGGATTCATATGCTGCATTAATTATACTGTAGAGGTGCTGCCCGGCAGTGTGCGGAATCATATGCTGCATTATTGTACTGTAGAGGTGTTGCCCGGCAGTGTGAGGATTCATATGCTGCATTAATTATACTGTAGATGTGCTGCCCGGCAGTGTGAGGATTCATATGCTGCATTAATTATACTGTAGAGGTGCTGCCCGGCAGTGTGAGGATTCATATGCTGCATTAATTATACTTTAGAGGTGCTGCCCGGCAGTGTGTGGATTCATATGCTGCATTAATTATACTGTAGAGGTGCTGCCCGGCAGTGTGCGGAATCATATGCTGCATTATTGTACTGTAGAGGTGCTTCCCAGCAGTGTGAGGATTCATATGCTGCATTAATTATACTGTAGAGGTGCTGCCCGGCAGTGTGAGGATTCATATGCTGCATTAATTATACTGTAGAGGTGCTGCCTGGCAGTGTGTGGATTCATATGCTGCATTAATTATACTGTAGAGGTGCTGCCCGGCAGTGTGCGGAATCATATGCTGCATTATTGTACTGTAGAGGTGTTGCCCGGCAGTGTGAGGATTCATATGCTGCATTAATTATACTGTAGAGGTGCTGCCCGGCAGTGTGAGGATTCATATGCTGCATTAATTATACTGTAGAGGTGCTGCCCGGCAGTGTGTGGATTCATATGCTGCATTAATTATACTGTAGAGGTGCTGCCCGGCAGTGTGCGGAATCATATGCTGCATTATTGTACTGTAGAGGTGCTTCCCAGCAGTGTGAGGATTCATATGCTGCATTAATTATACTGTAGAGGTGCTGCCCGGCAGTGTGAGGATTCATATGCTGCATTAATTATACTGTAGAGGTGCTGCCCGGCAGTGTGAGGATTCATATGCTGCATTAATTATACTGTAGAGGTGCTGCCCGGCAGTGTGAGGATTCATATGCTGCATTAATTATACTGTAGAGGTGCTGCCTGGCAGTGTGCGGATTCATAGCTACAACTATCGAACTTGAAATGAACTATCACATGGGTATCTGGTAACTATCAAATTTAGGGTTGCACCGATACCGATACTAGTATCGATATCGGTGACGATACCGGGTACTGCAGGAGTACTCAGTACTCGTGCAGTTCCCCCGATATTTCCCCCGATACCGGAAGCCGGCATTGAGCCGGCTTGCCGGCATCCGAGGGGCTAGGGCAGCTGTTCGAAGGCTCTATCGGCATTCGGACAGCCGCCCCTGAAGCTCTCCGCGGCATACTTACCTTCCTGAGCGACGCCGGGAAAGTTTCTGCGCTTCCGCACGTTGAAGGACCCCAGCCGCGATCACGTGGGGGTCCCACGTGATCGCGGCTGGGGTCCTTCAGCGAGCGCACGCGCGAAGACTTTGTCGGCTTCGCTCGGGAAGGTAAGTATGCCGCGGAGAGCTCCAGGTGCGGCTGTCCGAATGCCGATAGAGCATTCGAACAGCCGCCCCATGTCTGGTCTGGGGTCTGAGCTGGGGGGCAATATCCATGAGCTGGGGGGCAGTATCCATGAGCTGGGGGGCAATATTCATTGAGAGCTGGGGGGACAATATCCATGATCTGGGGGCAAATATCCATGAGCTGGGGGCATATCCATGAGCTGGGGGCATATCCATGAGCTGGGGGTCAATATCCATGAGCTGGGGCAGTATCCATGAGCTGGGGGCATATCCATGAGCTGGGGGGCAATATCCATGAGCTGGGGGCAGTATCCATGAGCTGGGGGGCAATATCCTTGAGTTGGGGGCAGTATCCATGAGCTGGGGCATATCCATGAGCTGGGGCAATATCCATGAGCTGGGGCATATCCATGAGCTGGGGCATTATCTATGAGCTGGGGCTTTATCAATGAGCTGGGAGCAGTATCCATGAGCTGGGGCATATCCATGAGCTGGGGGCAGTATCCACGAGCTGGGGGCAGTATCCACGAGCTGGGGGCAGTATCCATGAGCTGGGGGTCAATATCCATGAGCTGGGGGCAGTATCCATGAGCTGGGGGCATATCCATGAGCTGGGGGGCAATATCCATGAGCTGGGGGCAGTATCCATGAGCTGGGGGGCAATATCCATGAGCTGGGGGGCAATATCCATGAGCTGGGGGCATATCCATGAGCTGGGGCATGTATCCATGAGCTGGGGGGCAATATCCATGAGCTGGGGCAATATCCATGAGCTGCGGCAGTATCCATGAGCTGGGGCATATCCATGAGCTGGGGCATTATCTGAGCTGGGGCAATATCCATGAGCTGGGGCATTATCTATGAGCTGGCGCATTATCAATGAGCTGGGAGCAGTATCCATGAGCTGGGGCATATCCATGAGCTGGGGCAGTATCCACGAGCTGGGGGCAGTATCCACGAGCTGGGGCATTATCTATGAGCTGGGGCAATATCTATGAGCTGGGGCAATATCTATGAGCTGGGGCAATATCCATGAGAGCTTGGGGGCAAATATCCATGAGCTGGGGGCATATCCATGAGCTGGGGGCATATCCATGAGCTGGGGGTCAATATCCATGAGCTGGGGGAAGTATCCATGAGCTGGGGGCATATCCATGAGCTGGGGGGCAATATCCATGAGCTGGGGGCAGTATCCATGAGCTGGGGGGCAATATCCATGAGCTGGGGGCATATCCATGAGCTGGGGCATATCCATGAGATGGGGGCAGTATCCATGAGCTGGGGGGCAATATCCATGAGCTGGGGGCAATATCCATGAGCTGGGGGCAATATCCATGAGCTGGGGGCAATATCCATGAGCTGGGGCAGTATCCATGAGCTGGGGCATATCCATGAGCTGGGGCATTATCTGAGCTGGGGCAATATCCATGAGCTGGGGCATTATCTATGAGCTGGGGCATTATCAATGAGCTGGGAGCAGTATCCATGAGCTGGGGCATATCCATGAGCTGGGGGCAGTATCCATGAGCTGGGGGGCAATATCCATGAGCTGGGGGCAGTATCCACGAGCTGGGTCATATCCATGAGCTGGGGGCAGTATCCATGAGCTGGGGGGCAATATCCATGAGCTGGGAGCAGTATCCATGAGCTGGGTCATATCCATGAGCTGGGGGCAGTATCCATGAGCTGGGGGCAGTATCCATGAGCTGGGGGCAGTATCCACGAGCTGGGGGCAGTATCCACGAGCTGGGGGCAGTATCCATGAGCTGGGGCATTATCTATGAGCTGGGGCAATATCTATGAGCTGGGGCAATATCCATGAGAGCTTGGGGGCACAATCCATGAGAGCTTGGGGGCAATATCCATGAGCTGAGGGGCAATATCTATGAGCTGGGGCAATATCCATGAGAGCTGGGGGCACAATTCATGAGAGCTGGGGGCATTCTTTATATGTATATATATATATATATCTCGGGGGGATATATACATGAGAGCTGGGGGCATTTTTATATGAGGTCTGTTCTTATTGGAAAGTGGTCACATGACATAAAATAAAAGTATCGGTGAGTACTTGAAAAATAGTATTGGTACTCGGTCTTAAAAAAGTGGTATCGGTGCATCCCTAATCGAATTTGATCGAAACGATATGAAATTACGGAATCAGCAATGGAATCGAAAAATACGATGACCGAAATGGAACCGAAATCATGAATGGAACGAAAATGACTTGCGATTTTACAAATTTCACGTTCATACCAAATAACGAAATTATTTTGTTTCAGATCGGAAAAAATTTCGGATGCTCTGTATTTCGGTGCCGATCTGATTCGGAACATCGGACGAACCCGAAGCACCGAATCGGTCCGAATCGAAACGCACATCCCTATTAAGTATTAAACTGTGTCACGGATTTTGTACTTGAGTCAAATTAAACAGTGAAATTAAATTAATTTGTTTCATAAAGTCCTTTGCTGACTATTACTTGCATTGTAAGTTAAGATCAATTCGATAGGTGATATCAAATTCGATAGTGTGGGAAATGTTGTATCCCATAGGCTTCAATGTTACAAATATTCCCGTTTTAATTCAATATCTAATAAACCGTTGCTTATAATATTCTGCAATAAAAAGTCACTTTATTTCTCAATTTTTTTTTTAGGATCTTTTAAGCATTTTTTTTTTATCAATTCGAAATTTGACCTGAAATTTCGAATCGCTCCGAAATTTCGTTTGGTCGAAATTTCAGATTTGGAATGCACTCGGAAACACGAAAATGGTAAATTTCGTAGGAAAAACGAATCTGTACGAAACGAAATGCACATCCCTAATTCTATGCAGCACCGATACATAATGCAAGAACCTACTGACAGTGTGCTGCTAATACTATCAAACCTGCAATATGCTCACACCATGCAGCACCTGCAAAACCCCACTGACAGTGTGCTGCTAATACTATCAAACCTGCAATATGCTCACACCATGCAGCACCTGCAAAACCCCACTGACAGTGTGCTGCTAATACTATCAAACCTGCAATATGCTCACACCGTGCAGCAACTGCAAAACCCCACTGACAGTGTGCTGCTAATACTATCAAACCTGCAATATGCTCACACCATGCAGCAACTGCAAAACCCCACTGACAGTGTGCTGCTAATACTATCAAACCTGCAATATGCTCACACCATGCAGCACCTGCAAAACCCCACTGACAGTGTGCTGCTAATACTATCAAACCTGCAATATGCTCACACCATGCAGCACCTGCAAAACCCCACTGACAGTGTGCTGCTAATACTATCAAACCTGCAATATGCTCACACCATGCAGCAACTGCAAAACCCCACTGACAGTGTGCTGCTAATACTATCAAACCTGCAATATGCTCACACCGTGCAGCACCTGCAAAACCCCACTGACAGTGTGCTGCTAATACTATCAAACCTGCAATATGCTCACACCATGCAGCACCTGCAAAACCCCACTGACAGTGTGCTGCTAATACTATCAAACCTGCAATATGCTCACACCATGCAGCACCTGCAAAACCCCACTGACAGTGTGCTGCTAATACTATCAAACCTGCAGTATGCTCACACCATGCAGCACCTGCAAAACCCCACTGACAGTGTGCTGCTAATACTATCAAACCTGCAATATGCTCACACCATGCAGCACCTGCAAAACCCCACTGACAGTGTGCTGCTAATACTATCAAACCTGCAATATGCTCACACCGTGCAGCACCTGCAAAACCCCACTGACAGTGTGCTGCTAATACTATCAAACCTGCAGTATGCTCACACCATGCAGCACCTGCAAAACCCCACTGACAGTGTGCTGCTAATACTATCAAACCTGCAATATGCTCACACCATGCAGCACCTGCAAAACCCCACTGACAGTGTGCTGCTAATACTATCAAACCTGCAGTATGCTCACACCATGCAGCACCTGCAAAACCCCACTGACAGTGTGCTGCTAATACTATCAAACCTGCAATATGCTCACACCATGCAGCACCTGCAAAACCCCACTGACAGTGTGCTGCTAATACTATCAAACCTGCAGTATGCTCACACCATGCAGCACCTGCAAAACCCCACTGACAGTGTGCTGCTAATACTATCAAACCTGCAATATGCTCACACCATGCAGCACCTGCAAAACCCCACTGACAGTGTGCTGCTAATACTATCAAACCTGCAATATGCTCACACCGTGCAGCACCTGCAAAACCCCACTGACAGTGTGCTGCTAATACTATCAAACCTGCAATATGCTCACACCGTGCAGCACCTGCAAAACCCCACTGACAGTGTGCTGCTATCAGCAACGTCATATTCAGGATTATTTAAGGTTCGTTTGTGCTTATTTGTTGGTGTTTTAGGAATAGATCCCGGAGAGTTTGGGGAATAGATCCTGGAGAGTTTGGGGAATAGATCCCGGAGAGTTTGGGGAATAGATCCCGGAGCGTATGGGGAATAGATCTCGGAGCGTTTGGGGAATAGATCCTGGAGCATACGGGGAATAGATCCCGGAGAGTTTGGGGAATAGATCCCGGAGAGTTTGGGGAATAGATCCCGGAGCGTATGGGGAATAGATCCCGGAGCGTACGGGGAATAGATCCCGGAGCGTACGGGGAATAGATCCTGGAGCGTATGGGGAATAGATCCCGGAGCGTATGGGGAATAGATCCCGGAGCGTATGGGGAATAGATTGAAAGTAAAGTTGTTTCATACATTTCTTGCGGTTTCTCACCTCACCATCCCTAGTGCTCTTTTCCTGCCCGGTGTTTTCTCGGCCTCGTGCCCGCTGTCAGACTCTGGTACCGGGATGGCACCAGAGTATCAGGGGGTTTCAGTATACTGCACAGAGACAGATATGGGTGGAGGTGGATGGATAAATAGACTGACCAGATTGCAAATACAGATGAAGATGGTAAGACGTAAGAGTGGTTGTTGGATCTAGAGTTATGGTAGAGGAAGCCGGTGTTAGTCAGGAACAGGTAGTGGGGATTTTGCAGAGCAGAAGCATATAGGTCTTTACCCATGCAGGTAAACAGCTACAATGATGAAGCGAGGATAGGAGGGGGCGTGGTGCCTTTATTTTGAGTGTGTGGTGTGACGTGCTTTGTGTTAACTGTTGATTTGCTGGATGAGCTGATTGCAGGTTATACACAATACAGGTTGCAGGAACAGGGACAGCATAGGAAGTATGCTGCCAGGAGCTTCAGAGGATGGATGCAGAGGGGGGCATGACACCCACTGTGTTCTCGCCCTCCTGCCCGCCGATTCTGTTGGCACTGAGATCTAGGCTTCAGGAAGCTGCTTTAGTGTGAGCCATGTCAAGGCTCTGGGTCCTGAAGGATAATTCATTGGTCCCAGGATCTTCTGTTGGATCTGGACCATCAACCTCATCTGTTGCTATGGTTGAATCAATTGTACCAGGTGGCCTGGTTGGATTTAGGGGTCCCTGGTCGGTCTCTGGAGTTTCGGAAATTAAAGCCTCCCTTATGGAACCATGCAATCCAATAGATGTGGCAGGCAGATCTGGGTACTGGAGCAGCAAGTGGATCCCGTTTAGGCCGCTTTGAATCTCATAATGGATTTCTTGGCTGCTGCTTCGGGGAAAGCTTATTGACCGATTAATGTTTACAGATCCGCTATTTCAGCTGGACACTCCGGAGTTCAAGGTTCTCCCTTAGGTCAGACTCCTTTGGTTTTCCACCTTTTGAAGGGCATCTGCCGGTCTCGTCCTCCATCTACACACTTCACTTTGTTGTGGGACGTTAATATGGTCATGCAAGTCCTTCTGTCCTGGCCTGATCATGATTTGTTGAATGATCATAATTTGTTGAATGACTTGTGTTGACCGTTTGATTTCCTGCAGGCGTGTGAGTGACATCTAAGCAAATATTCGCCTCCGAGATTTTATTAAAATCCTGACTTTCCATAATTACACCAGAAAAAACAGGGAATTTCACGGCGTGTTGTGAGATATTGCAATTACAAGCATTTTGAAAAGTGCCAACAGAATCAGTAGCGATGTACAATGAGTACAACAAGAAACAAACCAAATTAACAACAAAGTTAAAGACATTGAGAACAGTGGGAGAAGAGGAGCCTACTGAAGAGCTTACAATCTAAGGGTAGAGGAGTGACACACAGAGGTTGGGGTAAATAGAGTATGAGAAGTAATGGGGTGCATGGGGACTGTGTGGGAGATAGATCAGGTACATACAGTGGGGGGGTTACTGGGTGAGGGCATGGTGTCACATGTCTGTTTGAGACGTTCTGGTGAAAGACCCTTGTTATATCTGTGAGCTCTGTCATGTTACTGTGTATTACGATGTGACGTGGCCATAAAGTTCTGTATTCTCCATTCCAGGTGTGCAGAGCGTTACTGTCCTCAAACCGTTCCTCGACACATCGCAGTGGATCGTGAAGAAGCAGTTAGAGAATCTTGTGCCAGAAAACCTGCTCTCCCGGCCCTGGGAGAACTTTCCAAGCAAGGAGGTGGGTACAGACCAATTTACAGGGAGCCTTAAAGAGAGTCATATATGGAGCGGTATAGAGAGTCATACTGGATGTGACAGTCTGGGTAATCCCTCTTCTTTTAATCCCATGGAGGATCTAATTCCCCTTTGGAGAGGATCCAACCCCCTTGCTTAGAGGATTCAATCCCCCTGCAGACAGGATCTAATCCCTTCTCCATAGAAGATCCAATCCGGCTGCATAGAGGAGTTAATCCCCCTGCGGAGAGGATCCAATCGCCCTACAGAGAGGATCAAATCCCCTTACAGAGAGGAACCAATCCCCCTGTGTGAGGATCCAATCCCCCTGCGGAGAGGAGCTAATCTCCCTGTGGAATGGATCCAATTCCCCCTGCGGAAAGGATCCAATCCCCCTGCAGAGAGGATCTAATCCCCCCTGTGGAAAGTATCCAATCCCACTGCGGAGAGGAGCTAATCCCCCCTGTGGAAAGGATCCAATCCCCCTGCGGAGAGGAGCTAATCCTCCTGTGGAAAGGCTCCAATCACCCCTGTGGAAAGGATCCAAGCCTCCCTGTAGAGAGGATCCAATCCACCCTGCAGAGAGGATCCAATCCCCCCTGCAGAGAGGATCCAATCCCCTCTGTGGAGAGGATCTAATCCCCCTGTGGAGCTTGCTGATCTCCACTTGTGATTTGTTCTGTACCTGCTGTAAACCATCCGGGTAAATTCTGTGTTTGGGCTCTTTGAAAAATATGGATTTAGGTGTTTTTGTTACCATGTAGATGTAGCTGAGTAGCTGAGGTTGACCTTGCTAATGTAATATTCTTGCAACTTAGGTCACACCACTGTATCTCCATTTTGATTTCAGACAAAGACCCCGGGGCCTCCTCTGGGGGTCCGCTCCCACGAAGGCCTCAGTTTCGTTACCAAGAAACCAATCACAAAACCACCATCTGTGTCAAAATGTCCCAAAGCCCTCCTGGTCCGCCAGCTGCTCCTCTACAACTCCATCAGCAGAGCAACACGGAAGAAGCTGCACCTGTCACTCAAGGTAACACAGGACAGGTTTAATGGACCAGGTAAAGCACGTGCAGGATATGTAGCCCCGCAAACCACGTGCAAGATATACAACCCCACAAACCACGTGCAGGATATACAGCCCTGCAAACCACAAGCAGGAAATACAGCCCCGCAAACCATGGGCAGGATAAACAGCCACTGAAGGATATACAGCCCCACAAACCATGAGCAGAATATGCAGCCCCACTGTTATATTAATCAATCAAATCAATATTCCTATTCATATTTACCAAAACATACAAGTTAGATCTCTGTATTCTCTTGTTGGTTTCTATCATGCAAAGGCGTGACAAGTTCAGCGCTAGCTAGCAAGCATTTTAAACTGAGCTAAAGAGCACATGTTAACTAAGATATGTAATTGAATCACTATATATTAATATAGGGAATTAAAAGATAATTATTTTACAGTTCTCTCTTTGATCACAGACACAATTGTGATCACTCAAAAGGATAAGACAGAACAAGGCATTGTTACTGATCGTGGTCAGGACCATAGTGTCATCACTTTATAGCCATAGGTCATTTTAGATGCCCAGAGGGGGAGAAAAATAGTCTAGTAACTACTCATTGGAGGGGAATGGAGGAGATGAATCGAGGAAGGTGGGGTGGAGGTGCAGGGTAGACAAGGACAGGAACGATAATCATGAAATACCTCAATACCTTTATAGTGTACTTAACCCCCTTGGCGGTATTCCCGAGTGTGGCTCGGGGTTAACTTTCAGTGCTGAAAGCATTATCCCCGAGTCACACTTGGGCTGGATACATACCTGTCCTGCGCTCCCTTGCTGACCCCCGTGATCGCGATCGTCCAGAGGCGACAGCGGGGGACAGCGAGGGAGCGCAGGGCCAGGTAATGTATACAGCCCCGAGTGTGGCTCGGGGATAACGCTTTCAGCACTGAAAGTTAACCCCGAGCCGCACTAATACCGCTAGGGGGCTGAAAAAAAATTGTAACA
Source organism: Leptobrachium leishanense (assembly GCA_009667805.1). Classification (NCBI taxonomy): domain Eukaryota; kingdom Metazoa; phylum Chordata; class Amphibia; order Anura; family Megophryidae; genus Leptobrachium; species Leptobrachium leishanense. Next base: position 9,276,948 of record CM019064.1, read on the forward strand.
ATTCTGACATAGAAATTATGTCAGAATCATAACGCCAGGGAGGTTAAGGGATTCACCAAGGAAGCCCTTTATGAGCATAAAATACACTTATCTAAATTAAAATCTAGATTCACTCTTCCAGTGAACCACACTAGGGACCTGGGCCAAATGCCTAATCTAGACATTAAATAACTATTAACTCCCATTTCCCAAATGAATTTCACCGAACAAGAAAAATATAATAACTTAGATGCATTTAAAAGTTTTTCTAATAATCAGCATCAGTCAGATCTATATCTGTGTGTTTTCTTATGTTCAGCTTCACTGTACAAAACTCAAACACACCTGCATTCACACACACTCTCAAGAAATGCATTCTCATTTTCCCAAATCCAACCCTTTCTCTCACTTATCTAGTGGATTGAGGAAAAAAAAGAGTCTAAAACCGTGGTCTTATCCAGAGTAAATGGTCAACAATCGGACTTTAGCAAAATCCCAACTTGAGATGCAAAATCTTTGGGTTCCTTAAATGTCAAGCAAATGAGATAACCTGAGTTTCGAAGATTGGGACTCTTTCTGAACAAGCTGCCTTTGTGCACTAGTTACTTATTACCTGTGACCTTTGACCTTGACACAAATTGTCCATGATTCATTCCAGGCTCAGTCACTGTAAACTTGGTGACTGTCAGGTACTCTTTAGAAACAATGATGATGATGTAAATGCATGGTGACACAGTTTAGCAAAAATAAAAGAATAAAATAAATGTTTTTCCCTCTAAACCTGTCCCCAAGCTCTTATACAGATTCATACATTGTTCAAACATCAATTACAGCTGCAACAAAAACAAACAAAACATGTTAGTATCACAAGAAGAAACAGATAATAAACTTTAAAAATTTCCTTGTAAACCCTATGGGCCTCATGCAGACAAAAAGAATCCAACTAAGTCTGATTAATTTCATTAGAGAAAAATATATATACGCAGCTCTGGCTCAAAAAGGAAAGAAAGTAGTTGAAGTCCATTCTCCACCCATTTTAATATCAAAATATTGCTGTATACCCATTCTTGTTTGGTGTATGAAACAAAATATTCCCAATAAAATAAAAAAAAGGCATCTGATAATTTTACCAAATGAAACTTTCCTGCAATCACTTAGACCCGATTCATATTAAGAGTTTAGGTATTATGACTGTAACATTAAATTAAAACTATTTATTTATTTATGGGACTGTTTTATCCAGTTGGTTAATTTCAATACAGGAACTCGGAGGCTCCTATTTGCATCAACTTCTTTTATTGCACCCACAGCAGCAAAAGATGAATGCAATGAACACAAGGAAAAAACATAGGGGCATCCCCCCCAGCAGGGAGGTCCCAACCCCAGTCCTTAGTACCACCCCCAAGCTTATATATGTCCTGAGCGGGATCCGTTTAAGCCTCTTCTTTTGCTGCTCCCGCATCAGCTAAGTATATTTTTACTGATCTTCAGGGTTTTACTGTTTACCTTGATTTTCTGTGTTTCTCCTTGATTACAATTGATTTAGTTGCGTTCGAGGCCCCGGCTAACACCGCGGGGGTCTGACGCCCTCGTGAACGGGACACCGCCGGCTGTCTCATACGGCTTGGCAGCGTGCCCGGATTTGCTTCATGTGATTAGTAAACTAATCCTCCTTTGAACTGGTTGCCGCGGTGATCCTGCGAGCCGCAACGCTTGAGCGCCCATGTCGGCGCGCGGCTCAACGGGTCTCTTGCGACCGCCATTTTTTATTTCGTTTTTGCGCACTTCACTCCCGGACTGCCTCGTGAGATACACCTACGTTCCCAGACATTGCTGAAATGTGCCCCGCTCAGCTCCCTCGCCGAGAAAGCCCTTCCTCAGCGGCAGACTCTGACTCCGCTTCCAGCTCGCGGCAGGTACACGGTCCCTCAGACAGGGATTCCCTCACTCCTCCCTCCAAACGCCTCTCAAAAACGGCGGTGCGTTTTGCCGCCCTGGAGGCTAATCTCCAAGCCCCCATAGCCTCCACTTTGTCCTCTGCTGTTTCCACGTTAACTGATGCCTTTTAAATCATCTATGAATGATGCTGTTAGTTCTGTCATTGACTTAACTAAACAGTCTGGGCCCCGTACCTAACCAATTGATGTGTCTACTGCTCCGGCAGTGCCGTGATTTCAGGCCCTTCTGGGTCAAAGAGCAGTGCTAAAACCAAGCACGTTGATCAAGCTCCTCGAGGGGCTGGCAACCCCGTAAACTTGCCTATAAAGACGAGCGAGGTCGCCTCGCGTAAGAGAGCCCCTGACCGCGGGGCAACAGTAGCGTTTTTTGAGAAACAGTCCAAATCTGCGGATTCAGACCAACTCCCAGAATATACGGACTCAGAAGGCATCGTGTCTGGGGAGGATGAGGGGTTAGAAATCCACACCCCGAATGATCCAGACCTGACGGTCGATGGGGAGCAAATTCCACCACCACCACCTCTGTTGTCTCAGAAGAATGTGGTATGTGACCCGCATGGCCAGCCAATGTTCAACGCTTTTGAGGTCTTACACCCGAGATCCTCGGCCTGGACACCCCTTCCCCATGTGGAAATGTGGGTGGATGCTAACATGCGGTTGCCTATGGATCAGGCTACGAGAGCCAATTTCAAGGCCGAATGCCCCCGCCCCACCACAGCGGGGAAAACATGCCTCACGCCCAAAGTAGATGAGGACATGACCGACTTTCTCGCCGTTAAAGGCTGGTCAGCCAAACGCGGCATTGAACATGCTCTGCGTCTTTGTGAGGACAAGGTCCTGGATGTGGCGGCTCCACTGATTTTCCTCCTGGACTCTGTGGAAGATGCCCGTCTAAACGATACCCCCTTAGAACCTATGGAGGTCTCCGGCTGGCTACAGAGGTCTCTCTGCCTCTTGGGGGGCGCTAATGCCGCGATCGCTGCCGAAAGACGTAAATCGACGCTAATGCGCATGGACACACATCTTACCTCTCAGGCTGTAAATGATTTGGGTGCCAAGGCACAGGGCCTCCTATTTGGGGAAAAATCCATTAAAAACCTGGGATCGTACTCTGGCACTTTTACCCAGTACAAAGTGGAGGCAAATATGAAAAAAGTTTTTTCCCCTAATAGAGTTTTTGGACGGGCTGGCAGAGGAAGGGGCTGCTCTGCTGGCAGGAGGGGTGCTTCGGGCATCGACAGAGGCTCCTTTAATTCAACCACATACAATCAGCCTGCGGGCTTTGCCGGAGTTTCCTCCCGCTCCCGTCCCTGGCGTGGACGTGGCTTCCGAGGTGGCCGTGGATTCCAGTACCCCGTTGTGGAGCAGGTGAGACTACCTCTGATTATTCCTCATTCACATGTGGTTATTGGGGGTCGCATAGCACGCTTCACACGTGCATGGGAAAGGCTCACATCAGATCCTTGGGTCCTGGGCACTGTACAAGGTTTTCCCATCCTGTTCACCGACCTACACCCTGTTCAGTCAAACCCTCCTCGACCTTTAAAATTCTCAATCGCCCACGAGGCATTGGTGGACGCGGAGGTACGGGCTCTGCGGAGCAAAGGAGCCATAGAGGTGTTGGCTCCAGAGGTGCCCCGCTTTGTAAGCAATCTGTTCTTGGTGCCCAAGAAAGGGGGCGACATGAGGCCGGTGATAAATTTGAGAGACCTCAATGTGGGAGTGGAATACAACCACTTCAAGATGGAGGGCATACACACCCTCAGGGAAACTCTAACTTACAGAGATTGGATGGTAAAGCTGGATTTAAAGGACGCATACCTGTCCGTGCCTATGGCACCCGCATCCCACAATTACCTTTGTTTTGTATGGCAAAATCACGTATGGTGGTTCACCTGCCTCCCGTTCGGCCTCGCCTCAGCCCCGTGGTGCTTCACAAAACTCATGAAGTCAGTCATTGCCTCCCTGCGCGCCCGGGGAGTCCATCTAATTATTTACCTGGACGATGTCCTGTTAATGGCAAACTCCATCGACCTATTGAGACTCCATCTAAAGTGGACAATCTCTCTACTGCAAGACCTAGGATTTCTGATAAATCAGGAGAAATCCTTATTGGTACCGACCCAGAGCATAGAATTCCTGGGATTTCTTGTCGACTCTGTCGCCATGACTCTCAAGTGTTCCGCCATCCAAGGTCCGCTGCCTTCGGAAGGACGTACGCTCTCTATTGAGGAACCCTGCTTCGTCCCTGTGGTCCCTGGCTCGAGTCATCGGAGTCCTCGCGGCAACTCGCTTGGCAATTCTCCCTGCTCCCCTACACTATCGGGCCCTCCAGACCTGGAAGGCCCGTTTTCTCCATTTGAATCCGGACTACTCGCAGAGGGTGCTGCTATCAAACGAGGCGCGGGAAGACCTACGATGGTGGCTTTCCGACTGGGCCAGATGGAACTCTCGTCCGGTGATGGACCCGACCCCGACTATGACCATAGAATCGGATGCCAGCCGCAGGGGCTGGGGCGCCCGATGCGGGCACCTGGAGACAGGAGGTCGGTGGTCCCCCTCAGAAGCAGAGGCCCATATCAACGTGTTGGAACTCTTAGCAGCGTTCTTCGCAATTCAATGCTTTGCCGGGCCCGGAGCTCAGTGCATACTGATACGCATGGACAACAAGGCGGCGGTCCGTTATAGCAATGCCCTGGGGGGCACTCGATCTCGAGACTTGACATCCAAGGCCCACGACCTGTGGGAATTCTGCCTGCAGAGAGGACTCTTCATAGTGGCCGAATTCATCCCGGGCCTGTGCAACACAGTGGCAGGCTGGAATTCTAATCATCTGACAGACAGCGGGGACTGGCGTCTACTACCATCAGTTTTCGACAACATCGTTACTCTCTGAGGTCCGCTGCAAGTAGATCTCTTTGCGTCCAGACTGAATCGTCAATTGCCGGATTTCTTCAGCTGGCGACCGGATCCGGAGGCACTGCCACAGATGCCCTCAAACTTCGATGGCCGCAGGGCCGTTATTACGCCTTCCCTCCGTTTCGGATATTATGCAGAGTTTTATCCGCGCTGAGAGAGCAAGGGGCGGAATTGGTACTCCTGACCCCGCTCTGGCAGTCCCAACCCTGGTACCCCGACCTGTTGGAACTGGCGATAGATGTGCCGAGGGTGCTGCCCTGCCCAGGGAACCTGCTGACAGACTCGGAGGGCCTTCCGCATACCTTGGTGATGGGGGATCGGTTGACGTTGGTGGCGTGGTTGGTTTCAGGTTCGCCTGGCAAACCGCAGATGTTTCGGAGGGAACGGCTTCCCTACTACAACAGGCATGGGCTCCAGGCACGCGGAGCGCCTATAAGTCGGCATGGGACTTGGGACAAGAGCTTCCAAAGCACACGCAGAAGAGAAAATAGCTCAGTCAGTAAAAAAGGGGGACAAAACATTTTTTAGATACATAAACGAGAAAAGAAAAGTAAAACAAGGATTAGTTAGATTAAAAACAAAGGAAGGAAGGTATGTAGAAGAGGATAAAAGTCCCGCTGACTGCCTCAATGAATATTTTTGTTCAGTCTTTGCAGAAGAAAAGGAAGGAAAGGGACTTCAGTTAGGAAGAAACACTAAAGAGACATTTACATATCAGTTTACAGAGGAGGAGGTTCTACAGCAGCTGTCTAAAGTAAAGACAAATAAGTCAATGGGGCCTGATGGGATCCACCCTAAATTATTAAAAGAGCTCAGTGATGTAATAGTAAAACCGTTAACCGATTTATTTAACCTATCCTTGGTAACGGGAGTCGTCCCAGAAGACTGGAAATTAGCAAATGTTGTGCTCATTTACAAGAAGGGTAGTAGGGAGGAATCGGGGAACTATAAACCAGTTAATCTTACGTCAGTAGTGGGGAAATTAATGGAAACCATGTTAAAGGAAAGGATTGTTGAACATCTAAAAACACATAGATTACAGGATCAGAAACAACATGGGTTTACCTCAGGGAGATCATGCCAAACTAATCTTACTGATTTTTTTGATTGGGTAACAAAAATAATAGACACAGGTGGTGCAGTAGACATTGCTTATTTAGATTTCAGTAAGGCTTTTGATACTGTTCCACATAGAAGCTTATCAATAAATTGCAATCTTTGAGCTTGGATTCCAATATTGTTGAATGGATTAGGCAGTGGCTGAGTGACAGGCAACAGACGGTTGTGGTAAATGGAGTTTATTCGGCGCAAGGTCTTGTTACCAGTGGGGTACCTCAGGGGCCAGTACTTGGACTCATTCTCTTTAATATTTTTATTAGTGATATTGCAGAAGCTATTAATGGAAAAGTATGTCTTTTTGCTGATGACACAAAGATTTGCAACAGGGTTGACGTTCCTGGAGGGATCAGTCAAATGACAAATGATTTAGGTAAACTAAAAAAATGGTGGGAGCTGTGGCAATTGAGTTTTAATGTGGATAAGTGCAAGATAATGCACCTGGGACGTAAAAACCCAAGGGCTGAATATAGAATATTTGATACACTCCTAACCTCAACATCTGAGGGTTGGGATTTAGGGGTTATTATTGCAGAGGATCTAAGGGTAAGTAGTCAATGTAATAGAGCAGCAGGAAATGCTGGCAGAATGCTTGGAAATGCTGGCAGAATGCTTGGTTGTGTAGGGAGAGGTATTAGCAGTAGGAAAAGGGAAGTGCTCATGCCACTGTACAGAGCACTGGTGAGACCTCACTTGGAGTACTGTGTGCAGTACTGGAGACCGTATCTCCAGAAGGATATAGACATCTTAGAGAGAGTTCAGAAAAGGGCTACTAAAATGGTGTACGGCTTGAAGGAGAAAAGTTACCAGGAAAGGCTTAATGATCTTAACATGTACAGCTTGGAAAAAAGACGAGACAGAGGAGATATGATAGAAACATTTAAATACGTAAAGGGAATCCATAAGGTAGAGGAAGGGAGTATATTTAAATGGAAACAAAGTAGCAAAACAAGAGGACATAGTCTTAGATTAGAGGGGCAAAGGTTTAAAAGTAACATCAGAAAGCATTATTTTACTGAGAGGGTGGTGGATACATGGAACAGTCTTCCAGTTGAAGTGGTAGAGGCCAAAACAGTAATTGAATTTAAGCAAGCATGGGATAGGCATAAGGCTATCCTAAACAAAAGATAAATCCAGGTAAAGTGTCCATGTAATTGGGCAGACTAGATGGGCCGAAAGGTTCTTATCTGCCGACATTTTTCTATGTTTCTATGGGACCATTGGCACCGCTGGTGTTTGGGATGGGGCCACGATTCCCTTACTGCCCCTGTGATGGTTGTGTTGAATTTTCTGTCGTCCCTGTTTGGCTTTCCGGACTATCAATATGTATCGCTCGGCGATTTTGGCTGGTCATGTAGGTTTGGAGGGCGTCCCGGTGGGTCGCCATGCCCTGGTGTGTCGCTTACTCAAAGGTGTTTGACTCTCCCGGCCTCCTGCTCCTCGATACTCCTCGACCTGGGACGTATCTTTGGTTCTTGAGTTTTTGCGTGGCTGGCCGGCTAATGACGACCTTTTGTTGAAACAATTATCTGCCAAGTTGTTAGTCTTGTTATGTCTCATTTCATGCAAACGTGTGGGCGATGTTAGAGCCCTGGACTTCCAGGTCCGTTCATTTACACCGGAAGGGGTTCGGTTTGATGTTTCCAGACGTACGAAGACGGCTATTCGTTCAGTGTTCTACCCCGCTTTCGCTGGTGATCCTCAATTGTGCCCCGTGCGGTGTCTTCAGGCCTATGAGGCTCGCACGGTGTCCCTCCGTGATGCCCCGGTTTCTCCGTTGTTTGTGTCTTTCCGGGCTCCGCATGCCCCAGTGTGCTCCTCTACGTTGGCACGGTGGGCCGATGGCTGTTGGCTTTGGCAGGCGTTGATGTGTCGCGTTTTGGGGCGCACTCTATGAGGGGGGACACGGCCTCCAAGGCGTTTGCTTCTGGTTGTAGGCTTGAGGATTTGATGAAAGCGGCAAATTGGTCGCAGGAATCTACTTTTCGCCGTTTTTATTTCCGCCCGCTCACCCATATCTTTCAGGCTCTGGTGCGTTAAACCTGCAAATAGGAGCCTCCGAGTTCCTGTATTGAAATTCCTAAATTTTCCTACCAAATGTGACGGAAAGTTTAGATTTTAATAAGGACTCGGAACGCGAGTATTTCCCACCACACCCTCCCGTGCTCATGTTTCATGTTTGACAATGTATACTGGTAATAAATTATTGAACTTCGGGTTTCGGGTTTTTACTTGTGGTTTTTTTCCTTCCGCCGTTGATGGGTGCCGGGGGAGGTGGCTCTGTTGACGGGGTTTTACCCCTTTTTCTGTTCACTACTGGGATGTCCCTTTATGTAGATGTATTTGGCCACTTCCTACCGGTGGGTGGGTGCTCGTTGTGGGGTTCCTGATGGGTTCCCTTTTTTATTGCCTGGCTCGTGTTTGTGTTCTCTTCAGAGCCTCGTGAATGCTGCGAGACTTCACTTCCCAGATGGTTCGACTGGTTCAGCTCCTCGTTTTTCGCCGTTGGCTCTTCGTTCGCCACTGTTGGCCGTTTTGGTTTCTGAAGCTGCTGCTAAAAGAAGAGGCTTTAGCTGTTCCCGCTCAGGACATATATAAGCTTGGTGGTGGTACTAAGGACTGGGGTTGGGACCTCGGTGCTGGGGGACGCCCCTATGTTTTTTCTTATGTTCATTGCATTCATCTTTTGCTGCTGTGGGTGCAATAAAAGAAGTTGATGCAAATACTCGCCTCCGAGTCCTTATTAAAATCTAAACCTTCCTTCACATTTGGTAGGAAAATTTAGGAATTTTAATCTGATTTTATATTCCATTTAACACTAAATATGTCATAAGACCTCAAAGGTCTTTTATATTAAAAAAACTATATGTATCTTCTATATTTTCACAATTGAATGTGACCTCTAGTATCCTAAATATGTCAGGGCATTGACTTACTCCAAAAAATTAAGAATTGTGACCACACAACAAGAATATACAATACAAAATAATAAAATAAACAAAAGAAATCCTCAATTAGGACAAACATTCAATATAAAAACCGTACAATGATGATTCATTAGAATATAAAATGTAATGTTTTTTTCTTGTTTTCTTTGTCTTCTGTCTTATCAGTTCAAAATTAAATATACATTTCTTGTCAAAATGTGTATTGCCAATATCTGATAACTTTATTTGTGTTTAAGGCTAGGGTCAGACGAACGCATTTTTCACGTTGTCCGTGAAAAAGTGCGTTCGAACGAATGGACGTATTTTTTCACGGAATACGCGATAGCGGTCATACGATGCGCATTTTCGTCCGTGATTTTGTACGGATCATCAATAAAACACTTTTGCGTCTGGACGTTATGTTGGCCGGACGTGTGCAGTGTCTGACGTCTCCTAATCACGCAAACACGCCGCTATGCGGACGCAGCGCACTCTGTACGTCAGTAGTAGCGGTTTGACGTTCTCGAAAAAATGCTTTCGTTGGCCACTTGCGTTGCGCGGACGAACGTTCGTGCGGCCGTTCATCGTATGTTCCCCGGCATTGGACGTCATTTGCTGCTAGCACGGCCGTGATTTCATGCGGCTAAACGCACGTGAAAAATGCGTTCGTCTGACCCTAGCTTTAGATGATACGTTTGAGTTAATTTTCTTCAAATTCCGTGGCGATATCCTTTAATTCCAAATCAATGATCTCTTTAATCGAGCATGAGCTTCGGTGGTGATCCTCTTTGAATTTGATGTAAATGGCGATATAAAATGTGGTTCCACGATGATTAAACTCTTGCTCTGTAACAGCTGTATAGACTGGTAGAACTTGCATCTAGATGGTATAATCTTTTTTTCTTCGCTAGCATTCTTTAATCAGAACATAATCTTTGATCTGCCGAATCGGTGGTATACATAATAATTCTGAAATAAACTTAAATGGCAGGTTAATATCCTGTAAAGAAAAAAAGGAAGGCTGCAGATTCTAGTGAACGCAGAACAAAAACCAAGTTTGTGTGGCTGTGGGTGATAAGAATCTAATACCAGTTAGACAAAACACATGTCTGTTCCTTTCGGACCAATCACTTGCAATGCTCCTACAATTATCTGCTATTACTGAGCACCGTCACACATTGCACAGAAGTAATCCTTATTACACATTCAAAAAACACATTAACCAAAGGCATGGAGCTCGCTCTGAGACAAAGCAATAATACGCACAGCGGAAAGGGGGAATGGGGAGAAAAAAAATCCCATTTGTACAAAGGTCATTCTCCTTTAAATTCGCTTGTATATTCAAACAAAACACGTAACACAGCAATGATCATTACTCCAGAAACATACATGCAGACATACAAACAATCATGAAAATGAAAAAAGAAAATGGGTTGCACAAAAATCAAGAGGAAAGAGAAAACAAAAACTCAGTCTGTAATGCATTTGCATTCAATTACGCTATCATGTGTAGATGGTCTGAACTCTCAGAAAGCAACCCCGCCCAACATAAGGGAAGGGGAAAAGGAGCAATTACAGCTAGTTTCTGTACAAAGACCACATCATCCAAGCGGCATATTGAAATTAAATACAGTCCTTATATAGATGCGTAATAAAACAAACTTCCTCGGCTTTCCCTGCCTCTTAGATTGTACGCTCTCGAGCAGGGTCCTCTCTCCTACTGCTCTGTGTGTGTAATATGTATGTGTATTTGTTATTCTGCCTCTTCCTTTTTATAGCACTACAGAACTTGTGGACACTTTATAAATACTTGTAACACTTATAACTTCATTCATATTGCCATTTATGTAATAGGTGATTCTGGTAAATATGTAAATACAACTTGCCCTTACTACACCTAAAATAACTCAATAGAAAATGTATAGTAATAATAATTAAAATATTCAATAGAAATTGTCATTTATTCAATAACAAAGGAACTGCACTGGCGACCAAGCCCTCTTTTGTGCAAAACTTATAGCTCATATTAAGGTGTGGTCACGATTCATTGCTTTGTTCTTAATTACAAAGCTTTAATAAAACAAAATCTGGGAATTATCTCATTTATTTCAATACAATTACACTAGTAGTTAAAATAGACATCCTGCGCAAAAAATATTGTAGCAGTGTATATATATACAGTCATGGTCGAAATTGTTGGCACCCAAGAAATTTTTCCAGAAAATAAAGTATTTCTCACAGTAAAGTATTGCAGTAACACATGTTTTGCTATACACATGTTTATTCCCTTTGTGCGTATTGGATCAAAACAAAAAAAGGGAGGAAAAAAAGCAAATTGGACATAATGTCACACAAAACTCCAAAAATGGGCTGGACAAAATTCTTGGCATCCTTTCAAAATTGTGGATAAATAAGATTGTTTCAAGCATGTGATGCTCCTGTAAACTCACCTGGGGCAAGTAACAGGTGTGGGCAATATAAAAATCACACCTGAAAGCAGATAAAAAGGAGAGAAGTTCACTTAGTCTTTGCATTGTGTGTCTGTGTGTGCCACACTAAGCATGGACAACAGAAAGAAGAGAAGAGAACTGTCTGAGGACTTGAGAACCAAAATTGTGGAAAATTATCAACAATCTCAAGGTTATAAGTCCATCTCCAGAGATCTAGATTTGCCTTTGTCCACAGTGCGCAACATTATCAAGACGTTTGCAACCCATGGCACTGTAGCTAATCTCTCTGGGCGTAGATGGAAGGGAAAAATTGATGAAAGGTTGCAATGCAGGATAGTCCGGATGGTGGATAAGCAGCCCCAAACAAGTTCCAAAGAAATTCAAGCTGTCCTGCAGGCTCAGGGAGCATCAGTGTCAGCGCGAACTATCCGTCGACATTTAAATGAAATGAAACGCTATGGCAGGAGACCCAGGAGGACCCCACTGCTGACACAGAGACATAAAAAAGCAAGACGACAGTTTGCCAAAATGTACTTGAGTAAGCCAAAATCCTTCTGGGAAAACGTCTCGTGGACAGATGAGACCAAGATAGAGCTTTTTGGTAAAGCACATCATTCTACTGTTTACCGAAAACGGAATGAGGCCTACAAAGAAAAGAACACAGTACCTACAGTGAAATATGGTGGAGGTTCAATGATGTTTTGGGGTTGTTTTGCTGCCTCTGGAACTGGGTGCCTTGAATGTGTGCAAGGCATCATGAAGTCTGAGGATTACCAAAGGATTTTGGGTCGCACTGTAGAGCCCAGTGTCAGAAAGCTGGGTTTGCGTCCGAGATCTTGGGTCTTCCAGCAGGACAATGACCCCAAACATACGTCAAAAAGCACCCAGAAATGGATGGCAACAAAGCGCTGGAGAATTCTGAAGTGGCCAGCAATGAGTCCAGATCTAAATCCCATTGAACACCTGTGGAGAGATCTTAAAATTGCTGTTGGGAAAAGGCGCCTTCCAATAAGAGAGACCTGGAGCAGTTTGCAAAGGAAGAGTGGTCCAAATATCCGGGTGAGAGGTGTAAGAAGCTTATTGATGGTTATAGGAAGCCACTGATTTCAGTTATTTTTTCCAAAGGGTGTGCAACCAAATATTAAGTTAAGGTGCCAAGAATTTTGTCCAGCCCATTTTTGGAGTTTTGTGACATTATGTCCAATTTGCTTTTTTTCCTCCCTTTTTTTGTTTTGTTCCAACACACACAAAGGGAATAAACATGTGTATAGCAAAACATGTGTAACTGCAATACTTTTCTGTGAGAAATACTTGATTTTCTGGAAAAAATTCTGGGGTGCCAACAATTTCGGCCATGACTGTATATATCCTGCGCAAAAATATTGTAGCAGGGTGTATATATATATATATATATAAAAAGCTTGATCCCCGCCCACCTTCTATATCAAATACTTTCTCTGGTGCTTGAATCAGGCATATTCCATTAGACTCATCGATATTCAGCAACTCGGAGACTTCTTATTCTATAAGAAGTCTCCAAGTTGCTGAATATCGAGGAGTATATATATATATTAGTAGTGATTTTATTTGAGACCATAGCACTAACACAAATTATAAATATAATTTAGAAATGAATATTCTCTATTAAAATAGATGCGAAACAGCTAAATTTACGTATAGAACCACATGGAAATACCCAAATCTACAACAGATCTCCAGGATTTAATTGCTATTATTTATTTGGACTTGTCTCCGAATGAGAAATAAATAATAACATATCTAACACCTTCTATTTTCTTCTGTCCTGTTATTCCTAACATTAAATGTAAGGCTGTTGAACAATTGGATATGCATTCCAAACAACGAGGACAAAAGACACATTCCGTTGAAAGCAGTGCTATGTTTATCTTAACATAATCCGTCAATTCAAGAGAACACACTCTGGACGTTATAAACTATCAGTTCCAGTTAAAAAACACAGCTATATCCAGCCAGCCCTCCTTCGCAATCGACGCATCAGTGTGCTCTGAGTGAAGACCAACATTTAAAAAAATTGCAAATGTACTGAGTCAAAGGGAGGCTTTTTTTTTTCAAAAGCTCGAAGGGGGGGAAGCAGTCATCCAGATGCTCACACAATGGCCATATCTAACAAGTGATATGTTTAAAGGGAATCAGTCCTTATATATATATATGGTGTTTAAGAGCTTCTCTGGGAAGCTGCCACCCTATCTGAATAGACTGCTTCCCCAGCAGCTCCCTCATCCTATAACCTCCGATCCAGGACCTGCACCTTACTTGCAATACCACAATACAAAAAGAAAGTGGCTCGATCCTCATTTTCCTACAGAGCACCACAATTATGGAATAACCTCCCAGACACCATCAAATCTTCCCCCAGTCTTAAGTCACTCAAGAGCTCCTTACTAACATACCTCAATACAGAATGCACCTGTAAACATGTAACATAATGACTATATACAGAATGCACCTGTAAACATGTAACATAGTGACTATATACAGAATGCACCTGTAAACATGTAACATAATGACTATATACAGAATGCACCTGTAAACATGTAACACAGTGACTATATACAGAATGCACCTGTAAACATGTAACATAATGACTATATACAGAATGCACCTGTAAACATGTAACATAATGACTATTTCCTACATATTTATTTTCTGTTAATCTGTATATTTGTGTTGTTTTTTAATATCTTACATTGTATTACATTGTATTTCTGAAACTGTAACACTTCAATGTTCTTGAACCCCGGACATACTTGAAAATGAGAGAAATCTCAATGTATCCTTCCTGGTAAAATCCTTTATAAATAAATAAATAAATATATCACACATGGAAAAACACAGTATTATAATTAGGGAATATACAAAACATCAAAGATAAACAGAGATATATTAATTGATTAGTAAAGATAAATAAACAAAGGCTTAATCATTAGCAATGAATAAATAAAATACACAAACGTGAAAATGAAAATAAAAGTAATATTCTCCAGGAATCCTGTAAAAACTCAGCAAAAGAATACAGAATAATAAAATTGGTTAGCAGTTTCATTACGGAGTCTAGAAATCAATTTGCTAAAAAAAAAATAAACAGCAGAACCAAACGGATGGCAAGCGCAAAATGGACGATTGCAATGGATGCGCAGTTCGCAATGAGAGCCCAGCGTTTACATGAGGAAAAACACAAACTGACTGAGATCTAATCAATTAAAATAAACAAAATGCAAGCAAGCATGGACGAGTCAAAATAAACACAGAACTCTAGTTACAATAACAAACAATTACTTCAGCACGGTGGGGGGAGTTACAATAACAAACAGACTCAAGCACAGCGGGTGAGTTTTTACACAATTCTCGGAACTCCAACTCTGAGACATCATCATCATCTCCGGGTGAGTTGCCACACCTTAAAACCATGCAACAAAAACACACAATGAGCAAAAACTTAACATCAAAAGCCAGGAAGGCAAACTCAAAACAATCAAAATCAAAGAAGGCAAGTTCGCACTCTGTAGAAGCAACTCATGCAAGGTAAGTCTGCGCTTCAAAAAGCAAAAACCCATTAATTACCCAAACGCAAATTGAATGGCAGATCCCACTTCTGACACCACTGTTATATTAATCAATCAAATCAATATTCCTATTCATATTTACCAAAACATACAAGTTACAGTCTGTTGTTGGTTTCCATCATGCAAAGGCATAGCAAGCACAGCGCTAGCTAGCGGAGATAAATGAAAACAATCACACACAGGGGTCATTCTTCAAATATCTGGTATTCCTTTGTTACTTCAGCTCTTTATAGAAGATATGACATACAAAAAAAATCTCTCATTAACAGACCAATAGAATTGTCTCAACGACACAAATAATTACCATAGTTAAACCCAAAAAACTATTCCTCATATTTTGACAGGACAAAGAGAATTATTTTTTTCTCTTCTGCCCTGCCACTAGAATGGGGGGAGGGAGGGCCTGTCTGGACAGTAGCTTGTCTGTAGTTTCAAGAGGATATGGAACAAGAATTTTTAAACTGAGCTAAAGGGGGCTTGTTAACTAAGATATGTATTTGAATAACCATATACTGTATATTAATACAGGTAATTAAAAGATAATTATTTTCCACCCACAGATCACAAACAGGTCCACCCACAGATCACAAACAGGATATACAGCCCCCAAACCATGAGCAGGATATACAGCCGCACAAACCATGAGTAGGATATACAGCCCCGCAAACCACGTGCAGGATATACAGTCCTGCAACCACGTGCAGGATATACAGCCCTGCAAACCATGTGCAGGATATACAGCCCTGCAAACCACGTGCAGGATATACAGCCCTGCAAACCACGTACAGAATATACAGCCCTGAAAACCACGTGCAGGATATACAGTCCCGCAAATGTTGCATTTGTGGAATCAAGAGACGGAGCTTGTTCCAATACCACACATTTATTTTTGATTTTTCATTCTGAAACAGAAATAACTCAGGTTTTTACTCTGGACTTGCTGATTCTCTTCCTCTGCATTCAATGGCTGTCTCAGAACTAATAAACCACTAACTATATATAAAATTCTAATCTAAAATAATAATACATTTCTGTCTTTAATAAATAAATGGGTACAAACACTTCTGGAACTAAAGAAATCTATTCTGCATATTAATATAATCTGGACAACAGCCTCTGTCACTTTAAATCCCTGTGGGAGTTTGTCCAGGACATTTATTATATACAGTAAACAGATTTTAAACAGATTTTGGCTACTGGATCCTTTGACATAAAGCCTCTATAGCTCTACCAGCCTCAGCCTGCTTCATACTCCAGCAGTGTTAGTGACCTGTGGCTGCAGTGGATCCATTATACAACCTGTTTATCCAGGTGGATCCCACTGAATATAAACAACAGACTCTCATATCATTTCCCATTAACTGACATCCTTGGATGCTTTTCTGCCTACCTGAAACAGAGAAATAACTCAGGTTTTTACTCTGGACTTGCTGATTCTCTTCCTCTGCATTCAATGGCTGTCTCAGAACTAATAAACCACTGAGACATGCACATGGCACAAATCACAGTCCCTGTGGCTGAGACACACAGCGATCACCACCTGCTGGTAGGAGGATAAGGCAGCAGCAACAGAGCTATTGGCAATACAGTTATGGGCTTGTCAATAATATCAAAATAAAAAAATGCTTATTACTTCATTCTGCATACTGTATTCTCTTTTGGGGTGCAATGTGTTTAATGCACATTTAATACACAGAGTGCCACACAAACCATGAACAGGATATACAGCCCCAAAAACCACATGCAGGATATGCATATATCCTCATTGTGGTTTAGCTGCGAGGTGAGCTCTGTGCATTATACACAGGGTATTCTATTGCTATTAATGTTATTATCTGGCACACTACCTTTATTTCTGTGTTTAACATGGTACGGATGTGTGCATTTGTGCATCATTAGAGCTACATTGACTCGGTCCTGAGGAAGGAGGAATACATGAACGAACTCCGAATTAAAGATCCCAGAGCAGCTGAGGAAAGAGAACACGATGCTGAGCTTCTCAAACTTGTGCTGGTGAGACAGTGTGGGGCAGCCGCAATGGGGGGGATAACCATTATATAGAGCGCTAGACATAAGGGAAGCCGTTTTGGTTAATACATCTGAGTGAGCTGTGTTACATGGGCAGGGGAGAACTGCGTGCATAAAGTGTGTGTGTCCTGCAAGAGCTGTGTGGTGTGTGTGTGTGTCCTGTAGGAGGAGTGCTGTGCGGTGTGTGTGTGTCCGGTAGGAGCTGTGGTGTGTGTGCGTCCTGTAGGAGCTGTGCTGTGCGGTCTGTGCGTCCTGTAGGAGCTGTGCTGTGCGGTGTGTATGTCCTGTAGGTGCTGTGCGTGGTGTGCGTCCTGTAGGTGCTGTGCGGTGTGTGCGTCCTGTAGGTGCTGTGCGGTGTGTGCGTCCTGTAGGAGCTGTGCTGTGCGGTGTGTGTCCCGTAGGAGCTGTGCTGTGCGGTGTGTGTCCCGTAGGAGCTGTGCTTTGTGGTGTGTGTGCGTCCTGTAGGAGCTGTGCTGTGCGGTGTGTGAGTCCTGTAGGAGCTGTGCAGCGTGTAAGTCCTGTAGGAGCTGTGCTGTGCAGCGTGTAAGTCCTGTAGGAGCTGTGCTGTGCAGCGTGTAAGTCCTGTAGGAGCTGTGCTGTGCAGCGTGTAAGTCCTGTAGGAGCTGTGCTGTGCAGCGTGTAAGTCCTGTAGGAGCTGTGCTGTGCAGTGTGTAAGTCCTGTAGGAGCTGTGCTGTGCGGTGTGTGTGTCCTGTAGGAGCTGTGCTGTGAGGAGGCTGCGGCTGGTCATCCCGTTTAAAGGCAGTTGTCTCTCGGATCTGCTCTCTGACATTGTTAATGTTTGATGCAGGATTCTGTGACTCTGTTCTTCAGTCTTTTACAGAAGCAGAGGAGTCGTCCCGAGTCCCCGGGCTGGAGCGCAGCGGAGGTAACGTCTCTCCCTGTCCTCGGTCTTTTTGATTGGCACTGCTGAGGTCAGTAGGATACGTGGATGGACACTGATCTCCTTGTTCTTTTTTCCAGTGGACCTGGAAGTCCTTTACCTGAACGCTCTCACACCAACACCACCACCTCTTCCTCCAGCCGCCACTCCTCAGAGAAGTGCAGAGGATTGGGAGAGGCTCAGGTAGGACGCAACGCTGGGAAAGTTTGTGAACCTTTCTTCAGTGTTTGTGTTTGTGTCGTCCTGTAATTTACGATCTTCTTATTGTAACAGAAACGCACGGAGTTCTGTCCAAAATTTCAGGACCAGAACCAGCCCGTTATGTGTCCGTCCTTTCTCTGTCCCAGAACCAGACCAGGAGACCCAAAGTCACCTTCTGGACTTGTTGCGCACTCAGCTGCCCTCCATTCTTGGATAGTATTAGTGGGAGCTGTAGTCTCACACAAACTCACAAGAAAGTCTTCTTCCAAGGAGTGCACTAGCTGAGGTTGTGTAGTCTACCTAATGGATGCATCTCTTGTGCAGACCTGCATTAGATCCATTGGAAGATTAGGTCGCTGGAGCAATGGGCTATTCTCCAACATTGCTGAAACTTCTGCAATTTTCTGCCAGATCAGTTCAGGGTTAACAGGGCTGTGGATGTGTTGGTCATGGAGAACCAGCCGGGATTTCACCTCCTGGACCAATGTGCAGAATACAGATGTGTGGGTCTGCTGGTAATCCTCATGATGGTCTGCTGCGATCCCGTCTGAAGCCTGGCAAGCTGAAGCTTTCCACTTTGGGTATCCCGGAACATTTCTGCTGCCTCCACCATTTTCAGCCGATTTATGTCAAATCCCCCAGCTTTATAAATGTGTTCACAATAGGGCACAAGTCTGTCTCTCACCTCCTGCACAAACTCACAGATAGAGGATATGCATCTCATCTGTAGATGGTCCATGCCGCTATGCTGGTAGTCCTGCTGCAATCTGGATAGCTGGTGATGGTCATTTAGGCATTCTTGAAACATATCTGCAGCATCTATCCTCGTCATCAATATAAGTTCAGTGGTATCAGGGACGTCAAGATGTGCCCCATACAGCCCCAGCTAATCTTTCACCACCTTGATGAACTCTGTGATGATTTTGCTGCTTTCCCGGTGCTCCTCCATCGTGTTGGTCGTTTGCTCAGCTCCTCTGTGTCCTCTCTTGCTCCACTGCCAAACTGCAATCTCCCACTGAAGACTGTGTTCTGGGCACCCACATGAGAATGGAAATCCCACCGCTGCCACCAGTGTAACGGAAACGCTCAGGGTTCTGTCCAAAATTCTAGTACCAGAACCAGCCCGTTATTCATCTGCCCCTTCTCTGTCCCAGAACCAAGCCAGGAGATCCACAGTCACCTTCTGGCTACCAGACTCGTAGCCCTGACACTGCAGAGAGATTCCCCACACACGTCCGGAGAGACTTGATCCCTGGTAAAAGCAGGAATGAATGGCTTTATTTTCCAGACAGACAGTATGTTAAAACATTGCACAATGTGTGTGTTATCTGGGAGGCGTCTAGAACAAAACCGCTCTGCTGTCTGAGTATCACCCCCCCCTCCCCAGTGATAACAGTATCTGTCCAGCACAATCAGAAGGGGAGGATAAACCGATACAAACTAACAACTCTAAGAACTGCGACACAGAAACATGCTTTGAAAACACATCACATACAGCGTGGCAATGCCCAAATGCCCAATGAACGTCTCTGCTATAATCGCCAGTAGGCTGCGGGCACGAGGTTGGCATACGTTCCTCTCCAAAGGACACACACAGTCTATATGTAGTGCAGGAAATGCTGCGAGTGCCCGCGCCAGCCAGTCTCATTGAAAAGGTGGCGGAGGCTCCGTCACACTTACTATTAATTCAGTGATATTAGATAAACAGGAGCCGTGACCAGACGCAGAATCTCATCCAGTTCCTCTCGCTTTAACTGGGGGTCCTCGCTGTGTAGCAATTGTTTCCATCTATTACTGCAGTGCTGGTTAACCCCCCCCCCGGGCATCCGAAGTGAACCCCTCTAAGACCCGCACGCTCTGAGCTAGGCGGCCTCAAACCTGGACCTTCATGCAGACTTGATATGGGGAATGCAGGGAGTCCGTGCAATACACAAGAAAAGGGTGGACCGAGGCTCCAGGCCTGGAAAGAGCATGTCCTCTCCTAGATCTTACATTTATTTGTTGTATGGGGTGGGGTTTCCAGACAGACAGCCTGGAGGGGCACACTCCAGGAAGGATTCTGTCCACTCCCCCCCCGGGCAGAGCCCATAACATGCCCGGCACACGCCAGGAAGGATTCTGTCCACCCCCCCCCCGGGCAGAGCCCATAACATGCCCGGCACATGCCAGGAAGGATTCTGTCCACTTCCCCCCCGGGCAGAGCCCATAACATGCCGGCACACGCCAGGAAGGATTCTGTCCACTTCCCCCCCGGGCAGAGCCCATAACATGCCCGGCACACGCCAGGCAGGATTCTGTCCACTCCCCCCCCCGGGCAGAGCCCATAACATGCCCGGCACACGCCAGGCAGGATTCTGTCCACTCCCCCCCCCGGGCAGAGCCCATAACATGCCCGGCACACGCCAGGCAGGATTCTGTCCACTTCCCCCCCCCCGGCAGAGCCCATAACATGCCTGGCACACGCCAGGAAGGATTCTGTCCACTCCCCCCCCCCCCGGGGCAGAGCCCATAACATGCCCGGCACACGCCAGGAAGGATTCTGTCCACTCCCCCCCCCCCGGGGCAGAGCCCACAACATGCCCGGCACACGCCAGGAAGGATTCTGTCCACTCCCCCCCCCCCCGGGGCAGAGCCCATAACATGCCCGGCACACGCCAGGAAGGATTCTGTCCATTGCCCCCCCCCCCCGGCAGAGCCCATAACATGCCCGGCACACGGCAGAATAAACCCCTTCACTCCCGCACGATAATAACGCGTCTTATTATCCCCCTGATAGAACAGGACGCAGATAAAGACGGTTATTCACTGAGCACAGTAATTACCACCAAATTGCACCGATCGGTGAATTTCACTGTATCTGCCATTTACGGTCAATTCTTGCATTCACAAAGCTGTATTTTCATCAAATACAGACGAATTGACAATGAAATACGCTGCTTTTTTCCGCAATTCAGTTTGATTCGGCAGCACCGAAATGTCCCATAGAGAACTAATGATTCACAGAACGCCGAGTTGCAGCAAAATGACCTGATTTTGGTGATTTCATTGCGTCAGGTTTAACCAGGCGAGTCCCATAGGTTTCAGTGTAAGACATGGAATATCTGTTTGATTTGTGTTTATTCACCATTTATTATCGTTATTTTTAGACCTTTTTAATCATTTATACCAGGGCTCAAAATTTCAAGTCCCATGCTACTAGCCGGGCCCTAATAGTTACTCGCCACCAGTTGCCCATAACGTATGACAGAGCTCCACAGTAATACAATTTGCAGTAATGTGCTGTGTGTATGAGGGTATCACGGAGTGCCACAGCCTTTTCTACACCCCCCCAGCCCACTGAACCAGGGGCGCCTACCAACCCACAAGCCCGACGGGTCAGTCTGTCCCACTCGCCCTCATTTAATTTCCACTCGCCAAATGCGAGCAGGCGAGTGGAAATTTTGAGGTCTGATTTATACATTTTGATACATTTTTATTGATAGAACGATACAACAACACTTCCTATTTTTTCCCCAGTTCGGTGGAATTCCGAGGCCAAATCAGTACTTTTCGCCAACGTTGCATAACTGCTCTTGTGACTCCTTTTCGGCGCAATACGGTGACCATTCGATGAATAGTGAATGCAATTTATCGCCGAATTATGGCCAAATGCGCCGAAATGAAACGCACCAAAATCGTGCTTAGTGAATAACCCTCAAAGTGCGATCAGTCACAGCGGGCAGTATTATATGTACACTGTTATATGGGGGGGGGGTAACAAATGTGTCCAGAATGTTGTTATTCATTAATTATTATAAAGCGCCAACATGTTCCGCAGCGTGGTACAACGAGTGGGACAAAACCGACGCAAAATTAACAAACACGCTGACGCACTGTGAACGATGGGATAGGAGGAACCCGGCTGGCGTGGGCGTACAGTCCTGTTAATAAACAGGTCACTATGTGTGTGTATGTTCATGGCACCGTGTGTGATTTCTGGCCTCACAGGAAGGAGCTCGCGGAGCACAAGGAGAGCCTGACGGCCTTACAGAATCGCAAGATTCCCCCGTATTTCCAGTCTGAGTTTGGGGCGGCTTTTCTCCAGTCACAGGTGAGGTGTGCATGCAGACTGGTGGACTCGACACTCTGCGCCCCAGTCGGGACACTTATTACCAGTGTTGTATAAACATGGACACGGTGGATGTTGGAATTCTTGTGCAGGTGGCTATATGTATTTTGATATGTTTATACATGAAGCGGGGCCGGTTACTGGTGGTGTTCACTGCCGCCCTGGTAAGGATTAGCGTGTGAGGCCGCTGTTTATGTATATTGATGTTTATCACCAATATGGCGTCATTAAACCTGCATTTCAATGAGAGGAGCTCGTCCTGCAGCGCTCAATCATTCCCGTGCACCTCTAACAAACGCTCTTAGCATGCACCTTGAGGAAGTTGTTTGGTCAGAGGAGAAGGATTCTTACAACATCCCCAGAGGAACAGAGAAAGGTGTATGGGCAGAGGGAGGCTAGATGTTAGGACATCCCCTGAGGAAGGTGTGTGGGCAGAGGGAGGCTAGATGTTAGGACATCCCCTGAGGAAGGTGTGTGGGCAGAGGGGGCTGGATGTTAGGACGTCCCTGTGGAAGGTGTATGGGGAGAGGGAGGCTAGATGTTAGGACATCCCCTGAGGAAGGTGTATGGACAGAGGGAGGCTGGATGTTAGGACATCCCGCCAGGAAGGTGTATGGGCAGAGGGAGGATGTTTCTTAGGATGTTCCCCGAGGAGGGCATATGGGCAAAGGGAGGCTAGATGTTAGGACGTCCCCTGAGCTATTTGCTTGGGTAGAGCGATGATGGTTCCCAGAATGTAATGTTTGTGGATGGGATGAGAATGTCTTTCATCGAGCTTTTTATTCTCTGTATTAAAGATGTGATAATTCCAAGATTTTCCTAGCGTAGTAAAGGAAAGTCATGATTTTAATAATCACTCAGAGGCGAATATTTGCTTTAACTTTCTTTACTTTTTAGCCTCACGGCATGTTAACAAGTTATAAAAAGAATATCACTACCGCAAAGGTAGGACGTAACAATATAGTGCCAGGAAAGTTTATATTTGAAATTAGGAAGATCAAGAGAGACCTGAGGGTTTCCCCCTAAATAGTTGATTGAATACAATTATTCCAATGGAACCATCAGAATACTGGTGTCTCTCGGAGACCAATAAAATTTTACTTTTATTGCAAGAATTTTAAATTATATGTGACAACCTTGTGAACATGAATAACCAGTGCTCAAGAACAAAAACATATTAAAAAAACAATTATAAAAAACAATAGACAATTTGTGGTATTTTAATGCAGCAGTAGGTAAGAATAACCTGATCTTTAAGCATCGCCTCAATTGACGGTAGCTGCCATTAGATAGAAGAGTGATAATTAAGCATAATAATATGCAACACGGACCCACAATTGACAAAAAACAGCAGGGGGTACCCTTAAACAACGTAATCAGCTTGAACAGACCAGATAATATTGGAAAAATTGACCAAGAGATTATATGGAAGCCCACTAAGGGTTAATGAGGTCACAAAGTCTGGAATGAAAAATTATTGAGCGGAGGGTCCCTGCCTGCGACTGCACCCGACGCACGTTTCGCCAGGGATGGCTCGTCAGGAGTGCTTACTGAGAAAAGAAAAAAGTGTCGTTTATACAGTGCTTGTTTCGGCTGGAGTCAGCTTGTTAGCCAATGGAGTCAAAGAGTGCGTGATTAGCATAATGATTGGTTGACTACAATGATTGATGGAAATTTCAGCCAATTGAAATGAATGTTTGGTTCTATCGCTTGAAATGGTGATAGAAATCATTGAAACTGTTAAGACTAATTACGAAACATTGTACGGCGATGTCATTTAGAGAATGTTTAAATGGATTATGAATACTTAAACATTGTTGCCGAGAGAGCGATTTAGTCAATTGAATCATGAAGAAAACATATGATCATGGAATAATTCTAAATGTAAATGATCATATGAGAGTATGTTCTCATATTTAATCCACATTAGGAGTATTATTATTATTATTCTTTATTTATAAAGCGCCAGCATATTCCGCAGCGCTGTACAATAAACACAGTATAGACAGGGTTACAATACATTGAACAACATTTGACAAACAGTACAGGAGGAGATGAGGGCCCTATTCCCGTAGGAACTCACAATCTGGGAGAGTAAAGGATCAATGGACTTAAATAACATTGGAAATCATGACGATCAAAAAGCGTATAACAGGATACGTAATGGATCTCGAGCCTTATAATTAGGCAATTGGTAATAGCAATTAAATTAAACGCTATAGTAGCCAATTGAGTGATCATTTGTGTGTATATGCTTTTTGTTAATACTAGATACAAATGGCGGTGATTAACGGCAATGAGAGAATTAGTAAATTAAATTGGATAATTAAATAGTTAGACTGCCTTGAATAAGGGTGACAAATGTTGTTCTGCCAATAAAGTTTCATGGTTCTGAGGAACGAATGTACACCGCAATTAATAAAAAGAGATATATGTATCTCTGGACCAGATTTGAATAAATATAAAGCGGAGTTGTATATGGTTTGAATTCTTATTACTGAATTATATAGGATTGGTGCAGATTGCCAACAAACCAGCTAGATTATTAAATACAATAATGGCAGTTGTGCTTTTGTGGTCACAAACAAACTTAAAGAACCATGTAGTGTCATAGATCGAGCATCATACGATACTGGTTAAGAAATTATTAAATTCTAAGAGACAACAGTGGGATAACCAATGTGGTGTGTCAAAAAAGCATATAGAAATTATACATAATGTAAATACAGTACTGAATTGACAATGACTAGAAAAAGATTTAAAATGTACAAATGGCTATCGAATGAAAAAAGCTGACAATTATTTTTGCTGACAAGAATATAGACTGAAGGTAAAAATGACCGAAGCCAATTTAAACGACTAGAAGAGACAGTGTATATATAGGAAAAGGGCTGAGACATATATATAAGCTTAGATCGAAAATGAAAAAAGAATTATTGGAAATAAATTGTGATGTATATGGTAATTACCTGGTCTAAAATTAAAAAAGGGGAAAGGATTATTATTATTATTATTATTTATTTATAAAGCGCCAGCATATTCCGCAGCGCTGTACAATAAGCACAGTACAGACAGGGTTACAATACATTGAACAACATTTGACAAACAGTACAGGAGGAGATGAGGGCCCTATTCCCGTAGGAACTCACAATCTGGGAGGGTTGGGGTTGGAAACAGGAGGAGAGGACTGCAAGGTGAGAGTGATTGATGATTGCGTCAGTGAGTTGGGGGGGTAGGCTTCCCTAAATAGGAATGTTTTAAGGGAGCGTTTGAAGGAAGAGAAGTTAGGGGAAAGTCTGACAGTACGAGGGAGAGCGTTCCAGAGAGTGGGGGCTGCGCGTGAGAAATCCTGCAGTCTATCATGGGAAGAGGTGATGCGGGGAGAAGCTAGGCGCAGGTCACTGTTTGACCTTAGGGAGCGGGCTGGGGTGTATTTGGTGATTAGTGAGGACAGGTAGTGGGGAGCTGAGTTAGTGAGGGTTTTGTAGGTAAGGATAAGGATTTTGAACTTAATTCTGCAGTGGATGGGGAGCCAGTGAAGGGACTCGCAGAGGGGAGCGGCAGAGACAGAGCGGCGGGTGAGGTGAATTAGCCTGGCGGAGGCGTTCAGGATGGATTGTAGGGGGGAGAGGCGGGACAGAGGGAGGCCAGATAAGAGATTATTGCAATAGTCGAGTCGGGAGATTACCAGGGCGTGTATGAGTTGTTTTGTGGTGACAGTGGTAAGAAATGGCCGAATTCTGGAAATATTACGCAGTTGGTATCGGCAGGAGGAGGAAAGAGACTTGATGTGGGGGATGAAGGAAAGAGCAGAGTCCAGTGTAACTCCAAGACAGCGAACTTGGTTTGATGGGGAGATGGTGATACCCTCCACCGTGATAGAGAAGTCAGGAGGTGGGGAGGCATTAGAGGGAGGAATAAGTAGGAGCTCAGTCTTTGACATGTTGATCTTTAGGTGGTGGGAGGCCATCCAGGAGGAGATGCCAGATAAACAGTCACTGACTTTTGAAAGGACAGGGGGAGAGAGATCAGGGGTAGAGAGGTAGATCTGAGTGTCATCAGCGTAGAGGTGGTAATTAAAGCCAAAGCTGTTGATGATTTTGCCCAGGGAGGAGGTGTAGATGGAAAAGAGCAGAGGACCAAGGACAGAGCCTTGAGGTACACCAACAGATAGAGGCAATGAAGAGGAGGAGTTACCAGCAAAGGACACACAGAAGGACCTGTTGGATAAATAGGAGTCAACCCAAGCAAGTGCAGTGTCACCGAGACCCAGAGAGTTGAGGGTCTGTAGAAGGAGGGGGTGGTCAACAGTGTCAAAAGCAGCCGAGAGGTCAAGCAGGATGAGAATAGAATAGTGGCCGTGTTTTTTAGCAGTTAGGAGGTCTTTTGTGACTTTGGTGAGGGCAGTTTCAGTTGAGTGTAGCGGACGGAAGCCAGATTGCAGGGGGTCAAGTAGGGAATTGGAGGACAGGAAGAGGGAGAGGCGGTTGAAGACTAGTTTTTCTAAGAGCTTTGATGTGAAGGGAAGCAGGGATACAGGGCGGTAGTTGGATGGAGAGTTGGTGTCTAGGGATGGTTTCTTTTGTAAAGGGGTAACTAGCGCGTGTTTGAAGGCGGATGGAAAGGAGCCAGTGGAGATAGATAGGTTGAAGATGTGTGTGAGAGCAGGGGTGAGGGAGGAGGAGAGGGGAGGAATTAGATGTGAGGGAATGGGGTCGAGCGGGCACGTGGTGAGATGTGAGGAGGACAATAAGGAATTGACTTCCTCCTCAGTGGCTGGGAGGAAGCGGCAGAGGGTGGCAGAGGGGACCTGTGGGAGTGGAGGTGGCAGATAACTATCTTGTGTTGGGATGTTGCTTCTGATAGTTAGAGTTTTACTGAGGAAGTAGTCTTCCAGGTCTTGAGCGCTGAAGGCAGCTGAGGGGGGAGGTGCAGGTGGGTGGAGGAGGGTGTTGAAGGTGGACCAGAGTCGTTTAGGGTTGGAGGACAGCGAAGATATAAGAGATGAGAAGAAGGATTGTTTGGCCAAGTGGAGGGCAGAGGTGTATGACCGGAGAATAAACTTGAAGTGAACAAAATCAGCTTCAGAGCGGGATTTCCTCCAGGCACGCTCTGCAGTGCGGGAGCATCTTTGCAGGTAGCGAGTTTGGAGGGTGTGCCAGGGCTGAAGCTGGCGGCGTGGGGCCTTGCAGAGTCGAAGAGGAGCAAGAGTGTCTAGAGCAGAGATAAGCGTAGTGTTGTAGTGATTAGTGGCAGCATCAGGGCAGGTGAAGGATGAGGTATGAGGGAGGTGACACAGAACAGAATGAATGATATGTGTAACTCCAATATAACTATATAAACTAGAGAGTCAAATGAACAAAGTGTAGTTGAAGTCCTCATTGAGGCCATGGGGATAAAGGGTTTTGAGGGTGTATATCCAAAAAGATGCTCTTTGGCAGAGAATTTTGTCCATATTGGCCCGCCTGGGTCCGCAGGCTACCTGATCTATAGCTTGAAAAGATAGACACCAGGGATTTGAGTCATGGTGGTTTCTAACATGTCTAGAGACAGAAGTTTCTAGATTGTTATAGACTGAGTTTATGTGTTGGAGGATACGGCGTTTGAATTGTTGAATCGTTTTACCGATATATTGAGTGCCACATTGACATGTAATTAAATAAACAAGTACTTTACTTGAGCAATTCATGAATTGTTTAATATCATAACGTCGCCCAGTAGTTACTACTGATAAATTGTTTTGACTTGTTTACGAACTTACAAGCTTTGCAATGCGTGCATTGGTAGGTTCCTTTAGGCTGTTGTAACCACGTGCAGACAGTTTTTTGCTGGTTGTAAATAGCTGTGGACCAGTCTGTCGCTCAGGTTTTTAGTTCTTCTTGCCGTGACGGAGGGGGCAGAAGGTAAAACTTTTTTAAGAGATTTTTCCATATGAAGGATCGGCCAATATTTTTGACAAATAGTCTTGATCTTGGGCCAGCCATTGTCAAAGTCGGCAATAAACCTTATAGACGATGTATTGTCTCTTTTTTTGGGGGTCAATAATTCTTCCCTTGGGGTTAAGAGAGCTCTTTTCTATGCCTTCTTTAGACGTTTTCTTGGGTAGCCTTTAGACAGAAACATGGCTTGTAGCTGATTAGCTTCTGTTTGGAAATCAATGAGAGATGTGCAATTTCGTCTGGCTCTCAAATATTGGCCTATTGGGATACCCCTCTTTAGATTGTACGGGTGATGGGAAGACCAATTTAAAAAGTTATTGGTTGCTGTTGTTTTTCGGTAAAGTTTGGTAGTCAATTCTGAGTTCGAGTTAATGGTGATGTTAAGATCCAAAAACTCGATACTGGTACCACCAACAACCAAGGTTTTTATAATTGTTTTTTTTTTAATATGTTTTTGTTCTTGAGCACTGGTTATTCATGTTCACAAGGTTGTCACATATAATTTTAAATTCTTGCAATAAAAGTTAAATTTTATTGGTCTCCGAGAGACACCAGTATTCTGATGGTTCCATTGGAATAATTGTATTCAAGTTATAGAAAGGGCTTGTTAAAACAGAAAAAAGCACGTATGACCCAAAGTCCCTCCCTATAGTCCCATCCACCAATCCAGTCAAGTTAGTGCAGAATAAGGAGGTTGTAGGCTAACTCCTCTTCCACTTTCTCTGTCCTGAACCGAACATAATCCAAGAAACGTAAAACATCAACCAAACAACAAAATAGCCATCCAAATGCAACAGACTGAAGAAATCTTCAAACGAAGAAATAGACGAATATGTAGAAGAACCGAAAGACCCTTCGAAGCTCATCTAGGCTGATGAGGCACTAGAAAAGCAGAAAACAGAACCTGACAGAAAGATTAGAACTCTGAGCCGGAATGGTGTGTCCACATGCAAGAGCCGTATCACTGACCGCAACACCCGTAAAGAGAGGGATGTCGGCATAGAGAAATAATTTTATTGATTCATGTTGACAAATAACAAAGCTATACACAAAAGTAGGGAGGGTACCAGTGTGGGAAATATTTGCCTCCGAGTCATCATTAAAATCATGACTTTCCTTTACTGCGCTAGGAAAGTCTTGGAATTTTAATACATGTCTCGGAGGCGAATATTTGCTAGTTCATCGCGGAAGAACCAACTCAGTAGACCAGTGCGAGACCGGTTTAAAGTAGAATTCTTTAAAGGTTTTTTAGTTTACCTAAATCATTTGTCATTTGGCCTGGAGGGATCAGCCAAATGACAAATGATTTAGGTAAACTAAAAAAATGGTCGGAGTTGTGGCAATTGAGTTTTAATGTGGATAAGTGCAAGATAATGCACCTGGGATGTAAAAACCCAAGGGCTGAATATAGAATATTTGATACAGTCCTAACCTCAACATCTGAGGAAAGGGATTTAGGGGTTATTATTTCAGAGGATCTAAGGGTAAGTAGTCAATGTAATAGAGCAGCAGGAAATGCTGGCAGAATGCTTGGAAATGCTGGCAGAATGCTTGGAAATGCTGGCAGAATGCTTGGTTGTGTAGGGAGAGCCTGTATTAGCAGTAGGAAAAGGGAAGTGCTCATGCCACTGTACAGAGCACTGGTGAGACCTCACTTGGAGTACTGTGTGCAGTACTGGAGACCGTATCTCCAGAAGGATATAGACATCTTAGAGAGAGTTCAGAAAAGGGCTACTAAAATGGTGTACGGCTTGAAGGAGAAAAGTTACCAGGAAAGGCTTAATGATCTTAACATGTACAGCTTGGAAAAAAGACGAGACAGAGGAGATATGATAGAAACATTTAAATACGTAAAGGGAATCCACAAGGTAGAGGAAGGGAGTATATTTAAAAGGAAACAAAGCAGCAAAACAAGAGGACATAGTCTTAGATTAGAGGGGCAAAGGTTTAAAAGTAACATCCGGAAGCATTATTTTACTGAGAGGGTGGTGGATACATGGAACAGTCTTCCAGTTGAAGTGGTAGAGGCCAAAACAGTAATTGAATTTAAGCAAGCATGGGATAGGCATAAGGCTATCCTAAACAAAAGATAAATCCAGGTAAAGTATCCATGTAATTGGGCAGACTAGATGGGCCGAAAGGTTCTTATCTGCCGACATGTTTCTATGTTTCTATGTCAAAGCGCGAGTCCAGTCTGTAGAGGCGCGGGATAGAAAACTGAGGATATAGAGCTTTCTGTATGAGGAGAAATGTCAAATCTGATTCCCTTGGGGACAAAAGAGCGGATTTGGAAATCTTAACACTCTGGCGTTGTGGAGTCTTTTACATGAAATGAGACACAGCAGCATCAATAATTTTGCAGAATTTGTTGTAATGATAAATCTTCGTTGTCTGGCCAATGTTCCTCAGGGTGGTATACCTCGGTTGCGGAGGACGTGAACATCTGATTCCTCTAAGGAGACGGCAAATGAGGAAGTGACGTCTGACGGGTGAACCACCTTCACCCAACCGTCCATCGAATATAGCTTACTTGTAGAGGTTAATGGACCAACAGGCCCTGCCAACCATGAAAGCAGCAGAAAGGAGAACCAGGACTGTGTTCAGAGGGATGTAGATGTCTTTTCATGCACCAGCGATCCCATGCTCTCCATGCTGATCTATAGGCTTGTATAGTTCCTGGGGCACAGGCTTGCTGTAGGAGCTCAGCAGTGCGCTCCGAACCTCTGGGGTATACCAAGGATTCCCGAGACCAACCAAGCCACCATCTGTAAACGATTGTGTTGTGATAGTGGGTGACAATGACTATTCAGATCTACGAGTAGACGTGGTATGTTGGGAAGACTCTTGAGGATGTTCACAGACAACTTCAGCAGGCTGGGGTACCAAAGTTGTGACAGCCATAGGGGCGTGACAAGCACCACTTTCGCTTGTTGACAACGAATATAGTGGAGGGTTCGTGCTACCATCGGGAACGGAGGGAAGTCATAATTCTGACCGTTGGACCAATCTTGCAGGAAGGTGTCTGTCGCCATTGCCTCTGGATTCTGATGCCAACTGAAAAAGATGGGTAGGTGTTTGTTGAAGCGAATAGGTCCAGATGAAGGGGCCCCCAAAGCATTGACAGCTTGGAAAATAGTCAAACAATAGTTGTGTATACTGCTCACCGCTTATTTCTGCTGGAATGGATCCACTCCCAAATCCAGTAACATCCAACGATAAGTAAATAAATTCAGCACGCGTAACCTCCCTGGCGGTCTGGTTTTTTTCAAAATTTATTGTCTATAAGCGGTCTATTTTTTTTTTCCCTAGCGGTATCCCAAGTGTGGCTGGGGGTTAAATTCCTATGCTGGAAGTGGTAACCCCGAGCAACACTCAGGTTGCCGCTGGATACATCTGCGCTCCCTCTATGTCCCCTGCAGTCTCCTCCATCGTTCGCGACCCTCATACTTCCTGGTTCCCTCCTCGCAAGAAGGAAACCAGGAAGTAAAACGCTGCGATTGCCGGAGGAGACTGCGGGGATCAGCGAGGGAGCGCAGGGAGCGGTGATGTATCCAGCCCGAGTGTGTCTCGGGGTTACCGCCCTCAGAGGTGAAATCTAGACACACTCGGGATAACCGTCAGGGGGGGTTAAATATTATTTAGTGGATTTTATTCCTCAGCACAGAAATAACAAAGTTTTGACCCTGACGGGTCTTTGGTAATGTTATTTATATGTTGTAAGTATATATTCACTTCAGGCTTGACAATCCGTGACATCACTCATCACTTTCACATGTGGATACACTTAAGATAGAACGCAATTAAAATCAATACCAAATGTAGAGCATATATTCCATGTAGTATTATCTATTTATTATTACAGAAACAAAATTATCATTATACAATCATTATATTAGTTATATCATTATATGCTGACATAGCTAGAAAACATTAAAATGAGGCACAGGGATCAGGGCCGGCGCTGCCGCTAGGCGGGCGCCTAGAGTGCAGTGCCCACCTAGGGCGCAGCCGGCCCGACCACTTAAAAAAAAAGGTCGCAGGGCAGTCTGGGGCTGTCGCGTGCTGCAGCCAGCCCCAATACGTGCCGGCGTCGCCGCCGGCGTCAAGGAGACGGAGGCGTGGACTTGGTGCTTCCAGCCTCTGTCTCCTTGACGCCAGCGGCGATGCTGGCACGTATTGGGGCTGGCTACGAGGAGGTGGAGAGAGACGGAGCTGAAGCAGCAAATATACCCATGTGTGAGCTGGGGCAGATCTTCATGTGTGTGTTGGGGCAGATATCCATGTGTGAGCTGTGGCAGATACCCATGTGTGTGTTGGGGCAGATATCCATGTGTGTGTTGGGGCAGATATCCATGTGTGAGCTGGGGCAGATATCCATGTGTGTGTTGGGGCAGATCTTCATGTGTGAGCTGCGGCAGATATCCATGTGTGTGCTGCGGCAGATCTTCATGTGTGAGCTGGGGCAGATATCCATGTGTGAGCTGGGGCAGATATCCATGTGTGTGTTGGGGCAGATCTTCATGTGTGAGCTGCGGCAGATATCCATGTGTGTGCTGCGGCAGATCTTCATGTGTGAGCTGCGGCAGATATCCATGTGTGTGTTGGGGCAGATATCCATGTGTGAGCTGGGGCAGATATCCATGTGTGTGTTGGGGCAGATATCCATGTGTGAGCTGGGGCAGATCTTCATGTGTGAGCTGGGGCAGATCTTCATGTGTGAGCTGGGGCAGATATCCATGTGTGTGTTGGGGCAGATATCCATGTGTGTGTTGGGGCAGATCTTCATGTGTGAGCTGGGGCAGATACCCATGTGTGAGCTGGGGCAGATATCCATGTGTGAGCTGGGGCAGATATCCATGTGTGAGCTGGGGCAGATATCCATGTGTGTGTTGGGGCAGATATCCATGTGTGTGTTGGGGCAGATCTTCATGTGTGAGCTGTGGCAGATACCCATGTGTGAGCTGGGGCAGATACCCATGTGTGAGCTGGGGCAGATACCCATGTGTGAGCTGGGGCAGATATCCATGTGTGAGCTGGGGCAGATACCCATGTGTGAGCTGGGGCAGATACCCATGTGTGAGCTGGGGCAGATCTTCATGTGTGAGCTGTGGCAGATACCCATGTGTGTGTTGGGGCAGATATCCATGTGTGAGCTGGGGCAGATATCCATGTGTGTGTTGGGGCAGATCTTCATGTGTGAGCTGGGGCAGATACCCATGTGTGAGCTGGGGCAGATATCCATGTGAGCTTTCTTTTTTTTGGGGGGGGGTGCAAGTAGCTGGTCTTGCCTAGGGCGCACAATAGTCTAGCACCGGCCCTGGCAGAGATAGACCTATTACTAATTACCAAAATTAAAGGAACGGGGAGAGGTCAAATACTCTGAGACCTGATGGCTCAATGGTTTTTAGGTGATGAATCCAGTAAAGTTCTTTCCTTTTCTCTATCTCCCCCGCTTGGTAGTTTCGGCACCGTGTCAATGACTTGAAACCGTAGACAAAAAATATCCCACAACACTGAGGGATTATGCTACGTAATAAAAATATAACCTTTATTGGAACATCTTTAAAAAACATTCATTTGCAATCAATAAAAAATCCAAAAAAAGGGGTAACCGTTAGTATATCCCACTATGGTATAGTTTCGGTGTGGTGTTCTTAGGGCTAGGTACCTTCAAATATTGTATATTTGCCATATATCTATATAATTCTCAGATTACAAACCAATAGTCATCCTCTACGTCAGGGATCATTTTTCATAGTTGCACTTAGGCTAGGGTCAGATGAGCGTGATTTCTACGGACTGTACATTTGTGCACACGGACGTACGTCAGTACGGAAGACACAGTAGTGGCCACACAGTCCGTTTATTCACTGACGTATATTTTGACGGATGTAGGAGGGAAAATAAAATAAAAAGCAAAACCATTTTGTCCGTGTAAATGCTGGACGTGTAAATGCTGGACGTGTAAATGCTGGGCGTGTAAATGCTGGACGTGTAAATTCTGGACGTGTAAATGCTGGGAGTTTAAATGCTGGGCGTGTAAATGCTGGGCGTGTAAATGCTGGACGTGTAAATGCTGGGCGTGTAAATGCTGGACGTGTAAATGCTGGGCGTGTAAATGCTGGGCGTGTAAATGCTGGGAGTTTAAATGCTGGCGTGTAAATGCTGGGCGTGTAAATGCTGGACGTGTAAATGCTGGCGTGTAAATGCTGGGCGTGTAAATGCTGGGAGTTTAAATGCTGGGCGTGTAAATGCTGGGCGTGTAAATGCTGGGCGTGTAAATGCTGGACGTGTAAATGTTGGACGTGTAAATGCTGGACGTGTAAATGCTGGACGTGTAAATGCTGGGCGTGTAAATGCTGGACGTGTAAATGCTGGACGTATAAATGCAGCCCATATGACCACGTTCCATCACTCACACACAGCTATGCGGACGTTGCGGACGCAGCGCACTTTGTGCGGCCGTTCTAGCGGTTGTACGTTCTTGCCTGCCTTGCGTCCGTGGGCCGCGGCCGTTGTGCGTCCGCAGTTCAGTGCGGACGTACTTCGTGTAACGGGCTCCGATGGGCTTTCTGTCATGCTATCACGGACGTACTTTTAGGTGCAATCACTGACGTGAACATTACGCTCGTCTGACCCCAGCCTTAAACCGACCTTTTACCATTATATGGTTATAACTTTTAACAGACCAATGAACTATGTTTCTTTATGCCCAGCATCACGCTTCATAGTATAGTCAGGGAGGGGGGTTCCTTTCTGAGTCATATAGCGTCTTGTTTATACAGCATCCCTGAGACTTTCTACAGCGACATGGCCTGCAGTTACGTTTGTTGAGAAAAGGGGTTAGAAATAATGTGAGGGGTAAAGCGCTTTCTGATTGAGGTCTGAGTCTTGTCAATTGAGACATAGCCCTGAGCGTGATCGCCAATATCGTTTACAAAGGATCTTACAAAAAGCCATGGTGGCAGCGTCGCTTCCGTGCTCTGTCCTAGAGAGGGAAATGAATTTAGAGCCAGCGTTCGGCAGCTAAAGCCGCATTTGCTTTTCCCAGTAGGATCAGCGCCCACTGGATCCTTCAATTCCTCATCTTGTTCCACCGTATCGTTCAATGGCCGCTTCGACCATGTGAAAAATCTTGGTAAGGGGACCCACTTTATCCTCGGCAGAGGGAGTGACACAGGCTTTGCCAGGGGTGGTGGGTCTAGAACATTCTGCCCTTAAGGTATTGCGTGTTTCCTGATCTATAGGGCAACGCATGCGGGAGTCGTGGAATTGAACAAGATACTCTCTAGGAGCCCATATTGTGGAGCGTGGGGGTCCATCGGCTCCTCAGGAACAAACAGGGGTTTGCCTTGTTTGTCTAAAATCTGTCCCTCTCGTGGAGGGGGTAATGGTGTTTCTACAGGGTAAGAGGATCATCACCCAGCAGGTCATCATCAGGGACATGTAAGAGGAATTCATCCTCATCCTGCTCCACATAAACAAATTGTTGTGAGGGATTATTCTGATATTTGCCTTGTTCTTAGGGTAAAAGAACATCAAATGGCCGCTTACGGGGTGGGGGTAGGGCGAGCAGTGGTGTGGGGTTACCAGCCCCTATGGCAGATGCAGACATTGATGAGGGGATGTCAGCCCCTAATAGCGCAGTGGTGCGGTGCTGCCAGCCCCTTCATTTTGTTTATGTTTTGTTTTGCGCTGGGCTTTTCTGGGAGCAGGGATTGTACGAGTCTGCGGTACAGGAGAGCAATCTCCTCAGAGTCAGGTGAAGGAGGGGGGGGTCCCTGTGGCGGGAAGCCGTGGCTGAGGTAAATTACTCAGAGTCAGGTGAAGGAGGGGGGGTCTCTGTGGCGGGAAGCCGTGGCTGAGGTAAATTACTCAGTCAGGTGAAGGAGGGGGGGTCCCTGTGGCGGGAAGCCGTGGCTGAGGTAAATTACTCAGAGTCAGGTGAAGGAGGGGGGGGTCCCTGTGGCGGGAAGCCGTGGCTGAGGTAAATTATCTGTCATGTATTTGCTGTTTGGAGGCTGAGGTGTCCGACATAACAAAACCAGTCTCAGACCGACGGGACCTAGATCGCTGGTTTAATGAGAATGGCCTATCGCCGTCTGGGTCAGAAGCGTCCGATTTGGGTGAAGCGCTGCAGCTTCTTTCCTTCGAGAGTGACAGAATTGTTATCAAAATGGAGTCCCGGCTCTTGACACTGAAAAGCACGCAAATACGGAACTAAGATTGCGGAGCCGCGTCAGCGCACTATATCTAGGGCTGTTTTAAGGGCCGGATCTATCCGCTAGCGGCGCCGCACTGAGGAAATGAGCTAACAAGAATGTGTATGGCCGCTGCGGTTATCACCGCGATGGACGGGGGGGGGGGGTGTATTTCCAATGCGGAGTAAACCTGACGGAGACCCCAGTCGACCCGCAGGACCGTTACAGGTTATATAAAAAACAAAACTTTATTAAACCCAGATATAAACCTGCCAGATATCCTGAAAGAAAATATACGAACAATCCAACTGGAAGCAGAAGAGGCGAGGAAGAACATGGCGGACGAGGAGCAAAGCTGATCAGTAGGCTGCAAAGATAACAGAGCATAATGGCAATCAAGTCATTTGATACAGTATGCAATCCAAACATTGTAAACACGTCAATGGTATTGATGGATAACGCAATATCATAAAGTTATGCGCATGCGCTGATGTCAATATGGAAAAACTCTGACTCATACAGCGTGAAAGATAGGAATAAAATATATTGTGTTCAAGTTTTCATCTTTATTCATATTTATTTAAAAAAAAAAATATTACCCTCTCAAACTATCCGAAACGTAACGGGTGGGTCGAGGTGGGAAATACTCGCCTCCGATTGTTTATTAAAATTCTAACATTCTGTTGTATTAATTTTCCTATAATATAACATCTCGGAGGCTCGTATTTGCAAATCTAAAGCCCTTCTAACCCCAGTCCAATGAGGTGCGTGTCTGAAATAAAAGGTACGGAGACAAGATTCCCTCCACCAGTTGACAGCCCGCATGAGGTCTTCCAGTTTACAACCAGACCTTAATTTTGGTCATACGTGTTTTTTCTGGTTTTACAAGCCCTTTTTATAACTTTATTTTCATGCTGTGAGGATAAAAAGTAAAGAAAGTTAAAGCAAATATTCGCCTCCGAGACTTGTATTAAAATTTATTTTATGGAAATTGTGAAATTTTGCAGCTACAAATGGCCTGTGACATTGCGAGCCTCTCCAAGCAGCTGCCGCCATCCACATGGGTTAAAGAGCAGAAGCCGAGATCAGAGGCCACATGGATAAATGATTCTACTGCAGGTATCGCACTCATACATAGTAACGCAGCTCTCAGTCAGACTGAGTCATTATCAGCTTTTGAGGAAGGTGAGGGTCAGATGTGTCAAGGTTTCTTGTATTCCAGATTGCGCAGGGGGCACGGACCCCCAAGAAGCAGACCCAGAATACATGGCTGCCGACAGGGAAACCGGCGCGACACCAGAGCCAGATAATGACCCGGCACCCCATGCAGGTCTGAGATCCACCAGCATCCAGCGCCACAATAAACTCCATCCCAAGGTCACAGGAGACACAGAG
This sequence comes from Leptobrachium leishanense, assembly GCA_009667805.1. NCBI lineage: Eukaryota > Metazoa > Chordata > Amphibia > Anura > Megophryidae > Leptobrachium > Leptobrachium leishanense. Next base: position 9,314,676 of record CM019064.1, read on the forward strand.
AGGCTCCGGGATAAAGGCCCATCCTGGGGACAGAGGGGACACAGTGAGGCTGCGGAATAAACACCCATCCCAGGGACAGAGGGGACACAGGGAGGCTGCAGGATAAACACCCATCCCAGGGACAGAGGGGACACAGGGAGGCTGTGGGATAAACACCCATCCCGGGGACACAGGGAGGCTGCGGGATAAACACCCATCCCGGGGACACAGGGAGGCTGCGGGATAAATACCCATCCCAGGGACACAGGGAGGCTGCGGGATAAACACACATCCCAGGGACACAGGGAGGCTGCGGGATAAACACCCATCCCGGGGACACAGGGAGGCTGCGGGATAAATACCCATCCTGGGGACACAGGGAGGCTGTTGGGTTATTATATTTTCTATGAGGAATTGGAGACACGTCTCATGTTTCCAAACTCACCAAATCTCCTCTCGCTTCCTCTCCTCGCTTTTTCTCTCTTTTGTCTCCCTCCTTCTCTCTTTCCTCTCTCTCCCCTCTTTTATTCTCTCTCCGCGCTCTCTTCTTTTTCTTTCTCTCACCCCTCTCTCCTCTTTTCTCTCCCCTCTCTCCTCTTTTTCTCTCCCCTCTCTCCTCTTTCTCTCACCCCTCTCTCCTCTTTTTCTCACCCCTCTCTCCTCTTTTTCTCTCCCCTCTCTCCTCTTTTCTCTCTCTCTCTCCTCTTTTTCTCTCCCCGCTCTCCTCTTTTTCTCTCTCTCTCTCCTCTTTTTCTCTCCCCGCTCTCCTCTTTTTCTCTCCCTCTCCCCGCTCTCCTCTTTTTCTCTCCCCGCTCTCCTCTTTTTCTCTCTCTCTCCTCTTTTTATCTCCCCTCTCTCCTCTTTTTCTCTCTCTCTCCTCTTTTCTTCCCTCTCTCCTCTTTTTCTCTCTCTCTCTCTCCCCCTCTCCTTTTTTCTCACCCCTCTCTCCTCTTTTTTTCTCTCTCCGCTCTCCTCTTTCTCTCTCTCTCTCTCCCCGCTCTCCTCTTTTTCTCTCCCCTCTCTCCTTTTTTCTCCTCTCTCTCCCCCGCTCTCTCTTTTCTCTCTCTCTCTCCGCTTCTCCTCTTTTCTCTCTCTCTCTCCCCCGCTCTCCACTATTTCTCTCCCCTGTCTCTCCTTTTTCTCTCTCTCTCTCCCCTCCCTCTCTCCTCTTTTTCTCTCTCTTCCTCTCCCTCTCTCCTCTTTTCTCTCTCCTTTTTTCTCTTCCCTCTCTCTCCTCTTTTTTTTCTCGCCCCTCTCTCCTCTTTTTCTCTCCCCTCTCTCTCTCTTTTCTCTCTCTCTCCCCTCTCCTCTTTTTCTCTCTCTGTCTCTCCCCTCTCCTCTTTTTCTCTCCCCTCTCCTCTTTCTCTCCCCTCTCTCCTCTTTTTCTCTCCCCTCTCTCCTCTTTTTCTCTCTCTCTCCCCTCTCCTCTTTTCTCTCCCTCTCTCCTCTTCTCTCTCTTCCCCGCCCTCTCCTCTTTCTCTCTCCCCTCTCTCCTCTTTTTTTCTCTTTCTCTCCCTCTCCTCTTTTTCTCTCTCTCTCCCCTCTCCTCTTTTTCTCTCCCCTCTCTCCTCTTTTTCTCTCTCCACTCTCCTCTTTTTCTCTCTCCACTCTCCTCTTTTTCTCTCCCCTCTCTCCTCTTTTTCTCTCCCCCTCTCTCCTCTTTTTCTCTCTCTCTCTCCCGCCTCGCTCTCTTTTTCTCTCTCTCTCTTCCTCCCCGCTCTCCACTATTTCTCTCCCCTGTCTCTCCTTTTTCTCTCTCTCTCTCCCCGCTCTCCTCTTTTCTCTCTCTCTCTCCCCCCTCTCCTCTTTTTCTCTCTCTCTCTCTCCCCTCTCTCCTCTTTTTCTCTCTCCTCTTTTTCTCTCCCCTCTTCTCCTCTTTCTTCCCATCTCCCCTCTTTTTCTCTCCCCTCTCTCCTCTTTCTCTCTCTCTCCCTTCTCCCCTCTTTTTCTCTCTCTCCTCTCCTCTCTCTTTTTTTCCTCTCTCCCCCTCTCCTCTTTTCTCTCCCCTTCTTCTCCTCCTTTTTTCTCCCCTCCCTCTCTCTCCTTCTTTTCTCTCTCCCCTCTCTCTTTTCCTCCCTCTCTCCTTTTTTTCTCTCTCCCCCCGCTCTCCTCTTTCTCTCTCTCCCCTCTCTCCTCTTTTTCTCTCTCTCCCCTCTCCTCTTTTTCTCTCCCCGCTCTCCTCTTTCTCTCCCCTCTCTCCTCTTTTCTCTCTCTCTCCCCCCGCTCTCCTCTTTTCTCTCCCGTCTCTCCTTTTTCTCTCTCTCTATCTCCCCCGCTCTCTCCTCTTTTTCTCTCCCCCCTCTCTCTCTCCTTTTTCTCTCCTCTTTTTCTCTCTCCTCTCTCTCCTCTTTTTTCTCTCTCCTCTCTCTCCTCTTTTTCTCTCTCTCTCCCACCCTCCCCTCCCTCCTCTTTTTCTCTCCCCTCTCTCTTTTTATCTCCCCTCTCTCGCTCCCCTCTTTTTCTCTCCTCTTTTTCCCTCTCTCCTCTTTTCTCTCTCTCCTCTTTCTCTCCTCTTTTTCTCTCTCCCCTCTCTCCTCTTTTTCTCTCTCCTCTTTTTCTCTCTCTCTCTCTCCCCCGCTCTCCTCTTTTTCTCTCTCTCCCCCTCCTCCCTTTTTCTCTCCCCTGTCTCTCCTTTTTCTCTCTCTCTCTCCCCGCTCTCCTCTTTTTCTCTCCCCCCTCTCTTTTTCTCTCCCCCCTCTTCTTTTCCTCCCCCCTCTCTTTTTCTCTCCCCTCTCTCTCTCCCCTCTTTTTCTCTCCTCTTTTTCCCTCTCTCCTCTTTTCCTCTCTCTCCTCTTTTTCTCTCCTCTTTTTCTCTCTCCCCTCTCTCCTCTTTTTCTCTCTCTCCTCTTTTTCTCTCTCTCTCCCCCGCTCTCCTCTTTTTCTCTCCCCTGTCTCTCCTTTTTCTCTCTCTCTCTCTCCTCTCTCCTCTTTTTCTCTCTCTCCCCCGCTCTCCTCTTTTTCTCTCTCTCCCCGCTCTCCTCTTTTTCTCTCCCCTGTCTCTCCTTTCTCTCTCTCTCTCTCTCTCCCCTCCCTCCTCTTTTTCTCTCCCCTCTCTTTTTCTCTCCCCTCTCTCTCCCCTCTTTTTCTCTCCTCTTTTTCCCTCTCTCCTCCTTTTTCTCTCTCTCCTCTTTTTCTCTCCTTTTTCTCTCTCCCTCTCTCCTCTTTTTCTCTCCTCTCTTTCTCTCTCTCTCTCCCCTCCCTCCTCTTTTTCTCTCCCCCTCTCTCCTCTTTTTCTCTCCCCTCTTTTTCTCTCTCCCCTCTCCTCTTTTTCTCTCCCCTCTCTCCTCTTTTTCTCTCCCCTCTCTCCTCTTGTTCTCTCCCCTCTCTCCTCTTTTTCTCTCCTCTTTTTCTCTCCTCTTTTTCTCTCCTCTTTTTCTCTCCTCTTTTTCTCTCTCTCCTCTTTTTCTCTCTCTCCTCTTTTTCTCTCCCCTCTTTTTCTCTCTCTCTCCCCTCTCCTCTTTTTCTCTCCTCTTTTTCTCTCTCTCTCTCCCCTCCCTCCTCCTTTTCTCTCCCTCTCTCTTTTTCTCTCCCCTCTCTCTCTCCCCTCTTTTTCTCTCCTCTTTTCCCCTCTCCTCTTTATCTCTCTCTCCTCTTTTTCTCTCTCCCCTCTCTCCTCTTTTTCTCTCTCCTCTTTTTCTCTCCTCTTTTTCTCTCTCCCCTCTCTCCTCTTTTTCTCTCTCTCTCCTCCCTCCTCTTTTTCTCTCCCCTCTCTCCTCTTTTTCTCTCCCCTCTTTTTCTCTCCCCTCCCTCCTCTTTTTCTCTCCCCTCTCTCTTTTTCTCTCCCCTCTCTCTCTCCCCTCTTTTTCTCTTCTCTTTTCCCCTCTCTCCTCTTTTCTCTCTCTCCTCTTTTTCTCTCCTCTTTTTCTCTCTCTCCTCTTTTTCTCTCTCCCCTCTCTCCTCTTTTTCTCTCCTCTTTTTCTCTCTCTCTCTCTCCCCTCCCTCCTCTTTTTCTCTCCCCTCTCTCCTTTGTTCTCTCCCTCTCTCCTCTTTTCTCTCCTCCTCTCTCTCTCCTTTTTCTCTCCTCTTTTTCTCCTCCTTTTTCTCTCTCTCTCCCCTCCCTCCTCTTTTTCTCTCCCCTCTCTCTCCCCTCTTTTTCTCTCCTCTTTTTCTCTCCTCTTTTTCTCTCTCCCCTCTCTCCTCTTTTTCTCTCCTCTTTTTCTCTCTCCCCTCTCTCCTCTTTTTCTCTCCTCTCTTTCTCTCTCTCTCCTCCCTCCTCTTTTTCTCTCCCCTCTCTCCTCTTTTTCTCTCCCCTCTTTTTCTCTCCCCTCCCTCCTCTTTTTCTCTCCCCTCTCTCTTTTTCTCTCCCCTCTCTCTCTCCCCTCTTTTTCTCTTCTCTTTTTCCCTCTCTCCTCTTTTTCTCTCTCTCCTCTTTTTCTCTCCTCTTTTTCTCTCTCTCCTCTTTTTCTCTCTCCCCTCTCTCCTCTTTTTCTCTCCTCTTTTTCTCTCTCTCTCTCCCCTCCCTCCTCTTTTTCTCTCCCCTCTCTCCTCATGTTCTCTCCCCTCTCTCCTCTTTTTCTCTCTCTCCCCTCTCCTCTTTTTCTCTCCCCTCTCTCCTCTTTTTCTCTCCCCTGTCTCCTTTTTCTCTCTCTCCCCCGCTCTCCTCTTTTTCTCTCCCTCCTCTCTCTCTCCTTTTTCTCTCCTCTTTTTCTCTCCTTTTTCTCTCTCTCTCCCCTCCCTCCTCTTTTTCTCTCCCCTCTTTTTCTCTCCTCTTTTTCTCTCCTCTTTTTCTCTCTCCCCTCTCTCCTCTTTTTCTCTCCTCTCTTTCTCTCTCTCTCTCTTTTCTCTCTCTCTCTCTCTCTCTCTCTCCTCCCTCCTCTTTTTCTCTCCCCTCTCCTCTTTTTCCCTCCCCTCTTTTTCTCTCTCTCTCCCTTCTCCTCTTTTTCTCTCCCCTCTCTCCTCTTTTTCTATCCCCCCTCTCTCTCTCTCTCTCTCCTTTTTCTCTCCTCTCTCTCTCCTCTCTCTCCTCTTTTTCTCTCTCTATCCTCTCCCTCTCTCTCTATCCTCTCCCTCTCTCTCTATCCTCTCCCTCCTCTTTTTCTCTCCCCTCTCTCTTTTTCTCTCCCCTCTCTCTCTCCTCTTTTTCTCTCCTCTTTTTCCCTCTCTCCTCTTTTTCTCTCCCCTGTCTCTCCTTTTCTCCTCTTCTCTCCCCCGCTCTCCTCTTTTTCTCTCCCCCTCTCTCTCTCTCTCCCCGCTCTCCTCTTTTTCTCTCTCTCCCCGCTCTCCTCTTTTTCTCGCTTTCTCCCCGCTCTCCTCTTTTTCTCTCCCCTCTCTCTCTCCCCGCTCTCCTCTTTTTCTCTCCTCTCTCCTCTTTTTCTCTCTCTCTCTCCCCGCTCTCCTTTTTATCTCCTCTTTTTCTCTCCTCTCTCTCTCCTCTTTTTCTCTCTCCCCTCCCTCTTCTTTTTCTCTCCCCTCTTTTTCTCTCCTCTTTTTCTCTCTCCCCTCTCCCTCTTTTTCTCTCCTCTCTCTCCTCTTTTTCTCTCTCTCTCCCCTCTCTCTTTTTCTCCCCCCTCTTTTTCTCTCCTCTTTTTCCCTCTCTCCTCTTTTTCTCTCTCCCCCCTTTTTCTCTCTCCTCTCTCTTTCGCTCCCTCCAGCTCAGAGTCAATGTGCATCAGGCGTCACGTGGCCAGGATTGAGACCGTCGTGGAGTTACCATCCTGTGGCTCGGAGCCTGAATATCGATGTGACGGGAGAACCGAGGAGAGAGAGGGTAAAGTTACCCAAATCCATCCTCAGCTCCAAACCAGCGTCTGTGCCCAATGTGAAGGTAGGGCCTGTGTAATATGGAGAGTGCTCTGTATTAGTACCCGGTTTATAGAGGCCGTGCCTTGTGCGGGTTCCTCGCTCTCGTGCCGGCATGTGATTTCTCTGTGGGTTTATAGAGGCTGTGCCGCGTGCGGGTTCCTCGCTCTCGAGTCGGCATATGATTTCTCTGTGGGTTTCTAGAGGCCGTGCCGCGTGCGGGTTCCTCGCTCTCGAGTCGGCATGTGATTTCTCTGTGGGTTTATAGAGGCCGTGCCGCGTGCGGGTTCCTCGCTCTCGTGCCGGCATGTGATTTCTCTGTGGGTTTATAGAGGCCGTGCCGCGTGCGGGTTCCTCGCTCACGTGCCGGCATGTGATTTCTCTGTGGGTTTATAGAGGCTGTGCCGCGTGCGGGTTCCTCGCTCTCGTGCCGGCATGTGATTTCTCTGTGGGTTTATAGAGCCTGTGCCGCGTGCGGGTTCCTCGCTCTCGTGCCGGCATGTGATTTCTCTGTGGGTTTATAGAGCCTGTGCCGCGTGAGGGTTCCTCGCTCTCGTGCCGGCATGTGATTTCTCTGTGGATTTCTAGAGGCCGTGCCGCGTGCGGGTTCCTCGCTCTCGTGCCGGCATGTGATTTCTCTTTGGGTTTATAGAGACTGTGCCACGTGCGGTTCCTCGCTCTCGTGCCGCCATGTGATTTCTCTGTGGGTTTATAGAGACCGTGCCACGTGCGGGTTCCTCGCTCTCGTGCCGCCATGTGATTTCTCTGTGGGTTTATAGAGGCTGTGCCGCGTGCGGGTTCCTCGCTCTCGTGCCGCCATGTGATTTCTCTGTGGGTTTCTAGAGGCCGTGCCACGTGCGGGTTCCTCGCTCTCGTGCCGGCATGTGATTTCTCTGTGGGTTTATAAAGGCCGTGCGCGTGCGGGTTCCTTGCTTTCGTGTGGGTTCCTCACTCTCGTGCCGGCATGTGATTTCTCTTTGGGTTTATAGAGGCCGTGCCACGTGCAGGTTCCTCGCTCTCGTGCCGGCATGTGATTTCTCTTTGGGTTTATAGAGGCCATGCCGCGTGCCGGCTTCTCGCTCTCGTGCCGGAAAGTGATTTCTCTGAGTATATATCTTTCCTGTATAGTTTGCAGTGGTGGAAGATCCAGTCCGGCGCAGCGTGAGCACTGTGTCCGTGTCGCCCTCTGCCAGCAGAGGAGGGAAGCAATTACCAAGAGGTTTCCTTCTCTTCCCTGCGGTGGTGCAGTTTGGCAAACTCTGCGAGGGTTACACCTACGCCATGACGGTCACTATGAAGAACATCGGCGTGGACTTCTGCAGGTAACGATCATATATGCAATGGGAAGTCACCACGGGTACAGACACCGCTGCCCTCAGGTACAGACACCACGGCCCTCCTGCCCCCGAGTACAGACTGTGACGGAACCGTTCTCTTCCGCCTGTCCTGACTCTCCAGACACCCCTTTGTTGCGGTCAGCCCTGCTACTGGGAGCGCTGTCCTCAGCGCCTCGAGCAGCTTGACCCGCCTGCTTCTTTTTCTCTGCCCTGGAGCCGTTAGGAATTTCCAGAAGGCCGCTCTGTGCCTTCTGAGGTTGAGTGTGTAGTGTAGCGTAGTTGAAGGAGACACCAGACGCGGCTGTATGTTCCAACAGGATTCTCTCTCTCTGAGCTCTTTAATGAACAAAAACGCCACAATTTATGCTGAGATCCAACAGCCATAATTTGCATAAATGACCCACATCGTCCTACTAAAATGCTAATTACATTATGTCAGATATTTACAATAAACATTCCTCTTTCTGCATAACACACATCATTTACATAATCTATTGTAAAGGAAATCAGTTAGGTTTTGGCTGAGACAATGGTGACTCCCAACCTCTGAGACATGTAAACAGATAGCACATGAACAAACAGAAAATCCTTTTGCCTAATCACAAATTACTCAAACCTATTTTACAATCTATACGAAAGAAAGCATTTGAACTCGCTGCAGGTAGTATCTTTAAAAAAAAAAACATTTTTACCTAAAGAAATATAAGTATATTTAAAACTAAAGCTACGCAATTTTACACTAAACTAATTTAAACTAAAACCAAACAATGTAAAATATATTTAAAATCACACAATATAAATGAACATTAAGTCTCTTGGGGTTTGAAGCGTGGAGTGCTACGTCAGTTCCATGACACAGACACTCCTGCCCTCAGGTACAGACATCGCTACCCTCCTGCCCCTGGGTACCGACACCGCTGCCCTCGGGTACAGACAACGCTGCCCTCGGGTACAGACAGATACTGCCTGTCACGAGGCGTGTGCGGTTCTGGTATGAGCCCAGCAGGCGGCGACACAGAGGGGAGGCCAAACAGAAATCATACAATGAAGATACTTTAATGAAACATAAATAGTCCTTAACTGCAGGTACTTGAACGAACAAAGGAAATATATAAAGTCCTGGGAGAGTCCTAGACTGGAGGGTCTGAGGTTTGTGGGCTATGCAGTCCCAGACTGCAGACAGGGCCCACCAAGGAGAAGTCTGGACAGCGGTACCTTGGTCAGAGACAGAGATTAACTGATGATCCACAGGTAGAGATCGCTGAGAGTCCCTTGCACAGACAGATGTATCCAGGAATAACAGGGCAGATGGATGGACACTGGATACACAGGATAAGCTGGAGCAGGTAAACACACATCCAGATGACCTCAGTCAGGGAGAACAATAATGCAGACCCACTGCTAGTTGGGTCTCTCTGCTATTTAAGGAGGCTTGATAGCAGATGGGCCTCAACTGTAATTCCTAGGCTTGACAGGAAAACCCAGGCTGGATCTCCAGGAGCCTGGACATGGCACTGGGCTGAAGTAAACCCCGGATTGGAGCCCAATACAGAAGCATTCCAGGACAAAAGGCAGTCGGAACCAGGCTGAGCAATATGGGTACCCCGGGTGGACTGTGACACTGCCATTGTGTGACTCCTGACACAGACACAGTCATTCTGCCCCCTCCCCCGGCACAAACACAAGGTTTGGAAGACGCCAGTAACTTGTGAATCCAGTCTGACGTTCACTCGCCACTTTGCGTGTGACCCGGCAAGGAGACGCTGCAGATGAAGGATGAGGCGCTTTGCGGGGCCATCGTGGTGAAGGCTGGTGTCTGGTTTGGATTATTCTGTTCTGTCCTCTCGCTCCATGATGGGAATGTGTAATGGATGGTGATAGCTCCCGGCGTGATGTATGGCATCTCCCGGCGTCCTGTATTGCGACTCCCGGTGTGATGTATGGCGGATCCCTGCATGATGTATGGTGGCTCCCGGCGTGATGTATGGTGGCTCCCGGTGTGATGTATGGCGGCTCCAGGTGTGATGTAGGGCGGCTCCCGGCGTGATGTATGGCGGCTCCCGGCATGATGTAAGGCGGCTGTGACATACGTCACTTTGGACTCGAAGTACATGGGCCTAGAAATGTATTTGGGAGGTGCGGGCCTGATGTTTCATATTGTTTTCCTGCTCTTTCCTTTGTTAACGTCACCCTGTATCTACAATTCTAGATGCAGGGTGTCACGACCACTACGCGCGCTGCCGCGAAAGACGCCGGGTTAAGCCGCTCACTATCTGGCTATCCTAGACCCAGATACTGACTGCATAGACCACAATCCACACGCGCGCTTATCTAACCGTCCCAGTCACACTTGCTCTCACAACAGGGCACGTAGAGCGCGATGCTATGATCCCAAGATTGCAACGCAGTACAACTCTTCTCTTGAAGCGGGTAATGACTACGTCTCCCACAATCCCTGAGCTCACTTTCCTATTCTATTATTTACGCTGCCACCAGTCCTCATGGACACTACGCGCGTCGCAACGGGAGACGCAGGGCTAAGCAACCGCACTATCTGCCTACCCTAGACTCGGACAGTGACTGCAGACCCCACAATCCCTGACGTCTCCGACGACCGCAACTCTCAATTTCTTATATAACCGAGCGTAAAGCAAATAGCAATACTCCCAATCTCTTAGTTAGCGTGGATCTCATCAGCCAGAAGCAGAAACTTAAATACGTTTTGTTTATTTATGATATAGAAAAATCACAGTGCATTGTTTTAGGAAAAATTATAACTAGAATAAATCAATTAATTACACACTACACAGCAAATAAAAGAAAAGGGTTAACCACAGAGCATTACTTACAACAAACTAATCAGTAAGCTAGCATCGATGCTCTCCTGGAGCCTGGAGATAGGAACGTGGACAGATCAGTCATCTTACGAATGTACCCTAAGTGATCAGCCCAAGCACATGGCCAGTTTTCAGAATTGACACACTTCCTGGTCCTTCCAACCCACCCACAAATGGCCCAGCCTCCGGCACTACATATCCCAGAGTTCCCTTCTCCAGAGCATGCTCAGTACGCTCGTCATTAATCTTTAATTGCCCAAAGGTGTCCATCTCCCCCCCAGGGATCAAGGATGTGCTTCCTGTCTTTGAAGATAGGGCCTAAATCTTGGTGCCGGGTTGGCTCCCAAGGTGTGATTACCAGGCTACATGATATGTCAGTTCACACAGACATTCCCTTTTACAGCCACGTGTAATATCCTCCCCCCAGGGGAGAAAGCTAACCATTTTAATTACATTTTAGCACTCACCCTCAACAGCTGTGGACACAGGTATACGCTTCCCAAATGGTCAGACACAAATATGAATATGACTCTATATGGAGGAGATATATGTAAACAGGCACATAGACACATATACACAGGCAGACCCTTAATATAGATAGAAATACAGATCTATTCTGCCACACAGGGTGTTTGTGTTTTCTGTGCCCTATTCCCTGATGTCTGTGTTATATTAATATTCTCTTATGTATTTATTGTAGAGTCCATTGTTGTGTATTTTGCATACATTCTCTCAATTATCTAACCTCTCTCTGTATAGCGTAGACCCCTGTATTAGTACCTGTTCTCTCTATTGTGTACATTATCTTTATAAGAAATTCCTTTGTTTTACCTGCTTTCTCCCTCCTGCTTTCTCCTCTGAGGAAATCTCATTGTTTGAAGGTCCTGTGCAGCTATCTGATCTGATCTGTGGTGTAATCTGTTTTATTGTATGCAAATGTGTGAGTCCTTGACTGTAACCTGTGTGTCTCTGTGTAATAAACAGTCAGTCTCCATTTTGGGTTGAATGAGCAAGGATCTCGAGAGTGTTATTGCCTGAGTTTTACTGCGTTCTGGGCCAAAAGTGGTACTTCTGTGGAATACTGACTTCAAGGGGAGCATTCTGCACGTGGACGGAAACCCCCACGTTACAGTGGCTCCCGGCGTGATGTATGGCGGCTCCCATCGTGATGTATGGCGGCTCCCATCGTGATGTATGGCGGCTCCCATCGTGATGTATGGCGTCTCCCGGCGTGATGTATGGAGGCTCCCGGCGTGATGTATGGCGGCTCCTGGCGTGATATATGGCGGCTCCCGGCGTGATGTATAGCGGCTTCCGGCGTGATGTATGGCGGGTCCCTGCTTGATGTATGACAGCACCCGGCGTGATGTATGGCGGCTTCCGCCGTCACCCCCCGGTCTTAAGTTACTGTTCTATGATCCTGATCAGGTCAGCCGGATAAACCCATCACCATCAATCTTCCCTTAACCCATATAGCAGCGACGGCAAACCTTGGCACCCCAGATAGTTACATAGTTACATAGTTATATAGGCTGAAAAAAGACATGCGTCCATCGGGTTCAGCCTCTCCCACATAACCTACTGCTGTTGATCCAAAAGAAGGCAAAAAACCCAGTCTGAATGCTTGCCAATATGCAACATACTGGGAAAAAATTCCTTCTTGACCCCAGAATGGCAGTCAGATTTCTCCTTGGATCAAGAAGCTTGATGTTTCGGAACCACAAGTCCCAAGATGCTTATCCAGCCTTAAGCCCGTCAGAGCATCAAGGGACATGTAGTTTCAAAGCATCTGGTGTGCCGTGATTCACCGTCGCTGCCACAGAGCTCAGATTGGATTCTTGGGGATCCTCAGTAACCCCAAAATTCACCATTCGGTGCAATTTGGGGGCAAGTTCGGCTGTTATTGAATAACCCCCTATGTGTTGCTGGTGTCGGTTTCAGGTCTCATGTGTTTCTCCATACAGGTTCCACGTGAAGCCCCCTCCACCCAGCAGCGGCCTGAGAGTCTCCTATACCCCCGGCCCGGTGAGTAACCCTAACCTAAAGGCCATGGAGCCCCTCCACACCCGAGCCTTATCCCCACCGCGCTCTGACATCATTATGATCTGTGATAGTTCTCTTATTTTTAAACTATATGTAAGTGAGGAGTTTTCTCTGCGTTTGGAAAAGACGCTCTTTGTCCGCGTGTAAAAAGTCTCCCCGGTGTCCTGCAGGTCGCGGCCGGGATGGAGACCAAGCTGGAGATCGAGCTGTTTGCGATGGCTCTTGGCTTGGAGGGACCGGAGGGAGAGGCCGAGTGGTCTCACTGCATAGAGATCCAGACGGAGGTGGAGACCCTATTTCTACCAGTTACTGCAAATATCCTTCCTTGGGGGACGTTACGGGTATCGCGGCGCTGTAATAACGGGGGGTGGGTTACGTGTATTGCGGCGCTGTAATAACGCGGGGTGGGTTATGGTTATCACGGTGCTGTAATAACACGGGGCGGGTTACGAGTATCGCGGTGCTGTAATAATGCAGGGCAGGTTATGGGTATCACGGTGCTGTAATAACGCGGGGCGGGTTATGGGTATCACGGTGCTGTAATAACGCGGGGCGGGTTACGGGTATCGCGGTGCTGTAATAACACGGGGCGGGTTCCGAGTATCGCGGTGCTGTAATAGCGCGGGGCAGGTTATGGGTATCGTGGTGCTGTAATAACGCGGGGCGGGTTACGGGTATCGCGGTGCTGTAATAACATGGGGCGGGTTACGAGTATCGCGGTGCTGTAATAACGCGGGGCAGGTTATGGGTATCACGGTGCTGTAATAACGCGGGGCGGGTTACGGGTATCGCGGTGCTGTAATAACGCAGGATGGGTTACGGGTATCGCGGTGCTGTAATAACGCAGGATGGGTTACGGGTATCGCGGTGCTGTAATAACGCGGGGCGGGTTACGGGTATCGCGGTGCTATCGCGGCATTGTAATAACGCGGGGCGGGTTCTGGGTATCGCGGTGCTGTAATAACGTGGGGCGGGTTACGGGTATCACGGTGCTGTAATAATGCAGGGCAGGTTACGGGTATCGCGGTGCTGTAATAACATGGGGCGGGTTACATGTATTGCGGTGCTGTAATAACATGGGGCGGGTTCCGGGTATCGCGGCACTTTAATAATAATAGAGGGGTTCCGGGTATTGCGGTGCTGTAATAACGCGGGGCAGGTTACGGGTATCGCGGTGCTGTAATAACGTGGGGCATCGCGGCATTGTAATAACGAGGGGCGGGTTCCGGGTATCGCGGTGCTGTAATAACGTGGGGCGGGTTCCGGGTATCGCGGCATTGTACTAACGCGGGGCGGGTTCCGGGTATCGCGGTGCTGTAATAACGCGGGCAGGTTACGGGTATTGCGGTGCTGTAATAACGCGGGGCGGGTTCCGGGTATCGCGGCATTGTAATAACGCGGGGCGGGTTCCGGGTATTGCGGCATTGTAAGGACGTGGGGCGGGTTCCGGGTATCGCGGCATTGTAATAATGCGGGGCGGGTTCCGGGTATCGCGGCATTGTAATAATGCGGGGCGGGTTCCGGGTATCGCGGCATTGTAATAATGCGGGGCGGGTTCAGGGTATCGCGGTGCTGTAATAACGTGGGGCGGGTTACGGGTATCACGTGCTGTAATAACGCGGGGCGGGTTACGGGTATCGCGGTGCTGTAATAATGCGGGGCGGGTTCCGGGTATTGTGGCATTGTAATAACGCGGGCGGGTTACGGGTATCGCGGTGCTGTAATAACGCGGGTTACGGGTATTGCGGTGCTGTAATAACGCGGGGCGGGTTCCGGGTATCGCGGCATTGTAATAACGCGTGGCGGGTTCCGGGAATCGCGGTGCTGTAATAACGCCGGGCTGGTTCCGGGTAACGCGGCATTGTAATAACGCGGGGCGGGTTCCGGGTATTGCGGTGCTGTAATGACGTGGGGCGGGTTCCGGGTATCGCGGCATTGTAATAACGCGGGGCGGGTTCCGGGTATCGCGGTGCTGTAATAACGTGGGGTGGGTTACGGGTATCACGTGCTGTAATAACGCGGGGCGGGTTACGGGTATCGCGGTGCTGTAATAACATGGGGTGGGTTACAGATATTGCGGCGCTGTAATAACGCGGGGCGGGTTACGGGTATCGCGGTGCTGTAATAACGCGGGGCGGGTTACGGGTATCGCGGTGCTGTAATAACGCGGGGCGGGTTACGGGTATCGCGGTGCTGTAATAACGCGGGGCGGGTTACGGGTATCGCGGTGCTGTAATAACATGGGGTGGGCTACGGGTATCGCGGTGCTGTAATAACGCAGGGTGGGTTACGGATATCGCGGTGCTGTAATAACGGGTTACGGTATCGCGGCGCTGTAATAGCGCGGGTGGGTCAAGGGTATCACAGCGTTTTAATAACATGGGGCGGGTTATGGGTATCGCGGTGCTGTAATAGTGCGGGGTGGGTTACGGGTATCGCAGTGTTGTAATAACGCGGGGAGGGTTAATAATGGGGCAGACAAAAGAACCAAAAGGTACAAATCCTTAACTAATTCTCACCAGTCCTTACAGTGAATCTGTACGACCGAACTGAGACCAGACCCGATACAGGAAGAGGACCAGGGGTCCGATTGCTCAGCACCGCGCCCAATTCCAGGCTCCAACTGCTAAAACCCCGGAAAACACCAGAGACGGGTGAGAGAAGCAGAGAGAGGACAAGTGAGAGAGGGAGCCAGAGAAACAAAGGGTGAGGGCTAGAGGGTGTGAGACAAAGGTTGAGAGAGTGACAGAGGGCCATAGGATGAGAGACAAAGGGTGAGAGACAGAGGGCGAGGGCCAGTGTCACGTTTCCACCTTCCAGCCAGGCCTCCTGGTGGTGAGAGCGATGCAGGCTAGCTTTTCCAAGCTAGCTATTCCGCCCTGTGCGGCTCCTGGATTCCCCTGTGGCTGTTCTGGCCTGGGGTCACATGTCCTGTTTGCTCAGTCCTGTTTCCTATATAAATGCAAGCAGCACACAGGCTCCTTGCTCTTGCATGGGTCCAGTACCTGAGGGTTCCTGTGTCAATCATGTCTTGGTATTTATGTGTATGATCTCTACTATTCCTGACTACCTGCTCTCTGTATGATCTCTGATATTCCTGACTACCCCCTCTGTGTATGATCTCTGCATTTCTGACTACCCGCTCTGTGTATGATCTCTGCTATTCCTACCTGCTGTGTATGATCGCTACTATTCCTGACTACCCGCTCTGTGCATGATCTCTATTCCTGACTACCCGCTCTGTGTATGATCTCTGCTATTCCTGACTACCCGCTGTGATCTCTGCTGTTCCTGACTACCCGCTCTGTGTATGATCCCTGCTATTCCCGACTACCCGCTCTGCGTATGATCCCTGCTTTTCCCGACTACCCACTCTGCGTATGATCCCTGATATTCCTGACTACCCACTCTGTGTATGATATCTGCTGTTCCTGACTACCCGCTGTGTGATCCGACTACCTGCTCTGCGTATGATCCCTGCTATTCCCGACTACCCGCTCTGCGTATGATCCCTGCTATTCCCGACTACCCGCTCTGCGTATGATCCCTGCTATTCCCGACTACCCGCTCTGCGTATGATCCCTGCTATTCCCGACTACCCGCTCTGCGTATGATCCCTGCTATTCCCGACTACCCGCTCTGCGTATGATCCCTGCTATTCCCGACTACCCGCTCTGCGTATGATCCCTGCTATTCCCGACTACCCGCTCTGCGTATGATCCCTGCTATTCCCGACTACCCGCTCTGCGTATGATCCCTGCTATTCCCGACTACCCGCTCTGCGTATGATCCCTGCTATTCCCGACTACCCGCTCGGCGTATGATCCCTGCTAATCCCGACTACCCGCTCGGCGTATGATCCCTGCTTTTCCCGACTACCCGCTCGGTGTATGATATCTGCTATTCCTGACTACCAGCTCTGTGTATGATCTTGGTCTGGTATTGACATTTCTTCTTGGATTTATCCCTGTGTTGTTTAGTGATATTCTGGTTCCTGGCTGTTCTGACTTCCCTCTATGGTATCTGATCTTGGCTTGTCTGACATACCCTCCTGGCTCTTGAGTCTTTGGTTCTGACATTATATTATGTTACTTGTTTCCTGTTCTGTGTATTTACCCAGCAGCATTATATTTATCCATAGCACAGAGGCCAGTGCAAGGACATCATCCCAGTTCAGGGTTCCCTGTGTTGCTACTGGGTGTGTGTATATTGTCCTGTTGTTTCCGGTTTAACCCTCGTCCTACCGGTTCTCCTGTCTCTGGGCTCTATTACATTCTTCACGCAAAAATGCACGGTAAACGCGTGAATTTTTGCGTGAAGCGTTAAACGTTAACACTCAGAAATCAAGGCTGGAATTACAATTTGAGCGCATTTTTTCAAAAAATAACATGCGTAAAAAAGACGCGCAACAACGTGCGCGATCAGAATTAAGAACCACAATGGTCTCCCGTTAAGTTTTTGCACCCGTCAAAGTCAATCTGTGTATATATGCTGCAGCAATAATAAAAACACGCAGAACCTCTCCATTTTATTGTTTGGGTACGTGTAGAATGTGTAACTATACTTTGCTATATTTTTATTTTCGTGCTGGTGTATTTGGTTTCGGCCAGGACGTTCAGATTTGCCATTAACACCAGCTTTTCAAAGACGTTACAATTATAGAATTTAGCTAAGTATGACGATAAGTTAGAATTTTAATAATAAGACTCTGAGGCTCCTATTGCTTCTCTTTCTTGCTTTTATTAACATAGTAGCAAGTGGCAACTAGCAAGAACTTTGAAATATGAAGCTTTTTTATATTGAATAAAGAGAGAGAGAATAACAGTAAAACAGGTATATGGTATCTTCCAACACCCCTTCCACCCCTTTGGATCTGTCCTCTTTCCTGTTCAGTGGCCATCAAAACCGATCCACGTCCCTCCTACTTCCTCTTTCTTTGCCATACGAGGTGATCAGTGTAGGTAGATAGGGAAAACCAAAGGACAATCCATCCGGAACCAGAAAATCCTTTGAGGCTGAGGAAAGAAAAAATATAAGAGTGGAAGACATTGGATCCGCAGACCCAGGAAACAACCAAAACCACAATAGCGGCGGGAGAGGTGGGCAATACTCGCCTCAGAGTCTTATTATTAAAATTCTAACTTATCGTCATACTTAGCTAAATTCTATAATTTTAATACATCGACTCTGAGGCTCCTATTGCTTGTTCAAAGCTGACCCACAACTGCGGATGACCAATGAACAACAGGCTTGAAATAGAATGAGCGGAAGGTGGACTCTCTGGACCAGTCAGCTGACCGCAACAAGTCCTCCAACCGACAACCTGCCGACACGGCGGAAGAAGCAACGGCGCTACGAACCGAATGAGCTCCAAAAATCGAGGTATCTACCCCTGCTAACACCAAGAGCCAACGAAGCCAGCGCGCGAGCGTAGTTGTACCTACCGAAGCGAAGGGAGACTTAAATGAAATAAAGAGAGGTGAAATCTCCGTGCCTCGGAGGGCGGCAGTACGAGATTCGTATTCCTGAAGACAAAGGACCGGGCACAAAGCCGGACGTGAAGGGAAAGCCGGGTAGAAGGCGGACGGAATGGATGTTTTAGTACGGCGGGAGATGTCAAAGCGCACGCCTTCTGGTATGAAAGAACGAGCTTTGAAGTCTAACGCCCTGACATCAGCCACCCGTTTGCAAGAAATCATGCAAAGAAGGGCCAATAATTTTGCCGATAGTTGGCGTAGGGTTAAATCCTTGTTCAAGGGCCATTGTTCCAAAAAATTAAGGAGGATATGCACGTCCCAAGTTGTCGTATATCTAGGCAACGGAGGACGGTCAGATCTGATACCCTTAAGCAGACGACATACCAACGGATGTTTGCCTAAAGGTGTCCCCTGAAAACCCACATGGTAAGCTGATAAAGCTGATCTATACACATTAAGAGTGCGATACGCTTTGCCCTGATCGAAGATCTCCGTAAGGAAATCCAAGACAAAGTTCAAAGGAGCCTGGAAGGGATCTTGACCCCTTGACAGACACCAATGATGCCAGGTGAGCCACGCTGATTTGTAGCAGGATCGAGTACCCGGGGCCCACGCCTGGCGTAGGAGTGTAGTAGTTCGGTCCGAAATCTCTCCGGCTCCCCGGGCGTCCCGAAACCAGTGAGGCCAATAACCGACTGGATCCTGGTGACAGGAGAGGGTGAGGTTGCCCGGAGGCGTCTTTCAGGAGATCTGGGAGAGCCGGGAGAAAGCGGGGGATATCCATGAGGAGATCCAATAGTACCGGGAACCAAGATTGGTTCTGCCAGAAGGGGGTGATGATCACAATCTGTGTCTGTTGCGTCCTGACCTGACGCAGTGTGCGAGCTATCAGTTGAAATGGCGGGAAGGCGTACTGGCGAGCCCCGGACCAATCCTGAAAGAACGCGTCCGTTGCCTCCGCCAGTGGGTCTGGCCGCCAACTGAAGAAGAGCGGAAGATGGGCGTTGAGCCGGCTGGCAAAAAGATCCGCGTGAAAAGGTCCCCAAAGGGATGACACGTCGGAGAAAGCTGCCGAGCTCAAACGCCAATCTCCGGAGTCTTCTGTATGTCTCGAGCTCCAATCTGCGAATTGGTTCGAGATTCCTGGGATGAATTGTGCTTGGACCTCGATCCCGGTCCGAAAACACCACTCCCAGAGACGGAAGCCATTGTTGTCAGAAGCAGGGATCGAGGGCCGCCCAGTGAGTTGATATATCGAACTGCTGGGAAGTTGTCCATCCGGAGGAGGACCGAACGATGAGTGCGGTCTTTGAGGAAACTCTGAAGTGCAAAAAGTCCTGCCAGGAGCTCCAGACCGTTCATGTGCAGTTGACGTTCCTGCATGGACCATCGACCTCCTGTGGAGGAACCGTCGCAATAAGCCCCCCAGCCTGACCCACAAGCGTCTGAGTCGATCGTAAGCGTCGGGGGTGGCACCAGGATAGGCCTGCCGTTGCAGGCGTGGAGGTGAGCGATCCACCATTCCAAATCCAGTCTGGCCTCTCCCGAGAGAGAGATCGGAGCGGAGTAAGGGAGACCCTTTCTGAGAAAATGGGCCTTCAGGCGTTGGAGGGCCCGATAGTGTAATGGGGCTGGTTTGACAGCTAGCCGTGTGGCCGCTAGCTAGGTCCCTTAAAGATGGGGTGTGAACCTCCAAAAGGGACCGAACCTCGCGCAGGATAGATCGGCACTTGGGTAGAGGGACCGTGATAGTCATCATGACACTGTTCACCCCGAATCCCAGAAATTCCAGGGTTTGAGATGGAGAGAGAACTGATTTTTCTTGGTTCACCAGAAATCCCAGAGATTGGAAAAGATTGATCGTCCAACATACGTGGAGGCGTAGCTGATTTTCCGAAGAGGCCATCAGCAACACGTGTCGTCCAAATATATAATGAGACGGACCCCTTTTGCGCGTAGCCATGCCACGACCGGTTTCAGCATCTTGGTAAAGCACCAAGGAGCCGAAGAGAGGCCGAATGGTAGGCAGCGGAAGCGCCATAGGTCGGGACCCCAACGGAACTGAAGGAAATCCCGTGATTCCTTGGCAATCGGGATGGTCAGGTAAGCATCCTTGAGATCCACTTTTGCCAACCAATCGCGGGGTTTCAATAAATCTTTGAGCATGTGCATGCCTTCCATCTGGAAATGGCGGTAGACCACTGAGCCATTCAATTCCTTGAGGTTGATAACTGGGCGAACACCTCCGCCCTTCTTGGGACCAAGAATAGGTTGCTTAGGAAACCCGAGGGTCCCCGTGGAGCCCGCTCTATGGCTCCTTTCTGGAATAATTCTAGAATCTCCCGCTCCACCAGCGTCTGCCCGTCCCTGAAAAGGGGAGAGGGAGAGGAATCTGCAGTTGGAGGGGGGAGAAGAGAACTCCAGAACAAACCCTAGTACAGTACTGAGGACCCAAGGGTCCGACGTAATGCGACACCATGCTGTGTGAAACAATTTTAAACGACCTCCTACTTTGGTCGTAGACGGGTGAATAAGGTGCAAAGGTACCTGTATGCCTGAAGGTTGAGGAAGAATGTCCGCCTCTGGAACCCCGGAATCCTCTGCCCCTCCATGGTCGGGAACGGGAAGGGAAGAACGGGGACGGCGCGGGAGCCGTTGCAGTGGAGGGGTTGCCTCCTGCGGGACCTGAAGTGAAGGGTTTTGCACGGCCGGTAGCTCGGCCCCGATATCCACCGGCCCGTGGAAAAACCCCGGAGAACACTTTTTAAGCGAATTGGATACTCGTTCCATGGTATTGAATGCTCCAGAGTACTCATTCATATCCCTCAGGAAGGTTTTTCCAAATAAAGCGCCATTGGCCGCGGCGCCTAATTCGTTATCCGCCACACCGGCCAGTTGGCGATCCATCTTTAGTAAAATACATTTACGTCTTTCTGAAGCTAAGGCCGTGTTGGCATTACCCAAAAAACTTAAGGACCGTTGGGTCCAGTTAGTTATCTGGATTGGGTCCAGGGGTTCGCCAGAAAGCTTGGCTTGTTCTGCCGTATCTAGCAATTTTATCAGAGGACCCACAGTGTCCAGCAGTTTATCTTGGCACACCTTAAAGGCATGGTCTATGCCCTTGCTGGGCGTCCATCCTTTAGGGGTGACAAAATCCACGAACGCCTTATCCACTTCTGGAGTGAGGCATGTTTTTCCGCTCGTGGTAGGGCGAGGGCATTCCGCTTTCATGCGGTTTCGTGTGTTTTTATCCAGGGCTTTACGCACCTGTGCATCGACCCACTGCTCTACGTGGGGTAATGGGGACCAATCTGCAGACCTTGGGTGAGACAGGTCTTCTGGGCAGAAAAGGGGGTTCCCCAAAGGGTCATAGATAATGCCCGGACGGGCAGTCGTATCAACCTCTACGGTGTCTTCAGTGAAGTCCTCATCCGAGGCATAAACGTCTATGACATCGCTAGTGTCATCCTCCTCCGAATCAGGGACAGAATCCTGAAGCGGGACAGGGACAATAGCGGTGTCAGGGTTGGAGACAGATGGTAATTTTAATCTCTTGGAGTGAGATACAGTCGTATGTGCAGGAGCCCGTTTACGGGGTGCAATAATGGGGGAGGGGTGCACGTGCCCCGGCATTGTTGCGGGTATGCCAGTCCCTCCAGTCATGTGGCGTGCTTTCTTCACAGACTGTTTCCCCGTGGTGTTCAGGGGGAGCTCGGGGGGCCTCACCGCGGTGAGTGTACTGCCCATGTCATAAACCGCCGGCGGCGGGGGGGATGTCAGGTTGGCGATTTTCGGCCATGATCTCTTTTAAGGAGCGGGTAAAATCTGCAGACAGCACTGAGACCGCTTTAAAAACAGCAGAATCGATTGAAGCCTGCATGTAAGGGTCTAAAGTGGGAGTCTGGGAAGGAGCCATCTGCGCCTGTACAAGCACGGGAGGTTGGGATTGCTCACCCACACTCTCGTCGGAGGATTGCGCTGAAAGCTCTGCAGGGGAAGCTGCGCGTTGTGGGTCTTCCCACGAGGCATGGTGCTGTATGAATCCGGGAGAATGTCCGGAATTGTCCCCGCGTGCGCAGACCTATCGGGTACACTCCGCCCACCTAGCCAGCGAGCGCGTGCGGCGCCTCGGAGAGGCAGGCAGACGGGGTTATACCACGGTCACCAGGAGGATCAAAGGAAATAATTTGGAGAAAAAAATGCGAACGCCGCGGTTAAAGCCGGGCGCTCGCTAGAGTAAAACAATTAGCAATATAAACATCTATTTGCATATAAATCCCAAAACAATAGGTAAAAAACGGGATATCGCAGAGAGAATAGATATATATACTTATCTAGTCGCCGAGTAGCTAAGAAAGAGGAAGTAGGAGGGACGTGGATCGGTTTTGATGGCCACTGAACAGGAAAGAGGACAGATCCAAAGGGGTGGAAGGGGTGTTGGAAGATACCATATACCGGTTTTACTGTTATTCTCTCTCTCTTTATTCAATATAAAAAAGCTTCATATTTCAAAGTTCTTGCTAGTTGCCACTTGCTACTATGTTAATAAAAGCAAGAAAGAGAAGCAATAGGAGCCTCAGAGTCGATGTATTAAAATTATGCGCGCAAACGCTGTGCGTTAAAATTTGCGCATAGATTGTAATAACATCCGCGTAGCAGCGCACAAACGCATTTGCGCACACAATGTTAAGTATAGGACGCGTGCAATACATTACGCTCGCAAAGGGTTCGCGCAGGTTCACCCGTGTTAGACGTTAATGCGCATGTTTTGCGCAGACATTGTAATACGACGTTCAGCGCAAAGGGTTTTGCCCCTCACGTTAATGCGTTTTTGTTAACGTTTGTGTGAAGAATGTAATAGAGCCCTCTGTTTTCTTGTGAGGTTCCCTTCCCTGGTATAGAGGCCATTGCAAGGACCTTTATCCCAGTTAGGGTTCCCTTTAGTTCTGTTCTCCTGCCATTTCCTGTTGTTTCAGTGCTGTCATTTCTCTTGTATCTGTGTGCTTTGGTCTGTGTCCATGCAGTCAGCAGCTAACCTGCCTCAAGGGCTACACATCCAGTATAAAGGGCCCACCTTGGCTCACGCCGGGAGCCCCCGTGACAGCCAGAGCAGCCAGAGAGACAGAGGGTGAGAAACAGAGGTCAATGTCTATGAAGTGTATTGATCTGTGAATCGTGTTTCCTTCCAGTGAGGATGTGGGATTTGTGACGCCTGAATTCAGCAGCTACCCGGGAACATCAGCTAAATGTGAATAAATTCCAATAAAAAACGTTTTCAGCCTGGTGTCGTGTTAAGCTGTGAATACAGAGTGTACCCGCTGCCCCAAACCAGTTACCGGCTCCCGGCCCTCACCAGTTACTGGCTCCTGCACAGAGGACGGTCTGATGCAGGACACCTCCTCATGATATGGGCCTAAGTGAGTGTGAGGTCTACGCTCGGGGCGATAACCACAGGAGAAAGAGCTTCACAACCAGCCAAGGGCGGCCGCTCCGACCAAATGCTTTACAAAAGGGCTGCCTGTACTGAAAAGCGGAATATTCCGGATAGAATCCTTGCTGTGTGATAAACGTGTGCCGATGCCGGCAGAGCTCTGGGTGTCATTGTGGGATGGGGACGGTGTTTGTCACCCAGTGTCAGAATGTGACGGTGAATTAATCCACGCTTAGAAACCACATGAAACGTAACCTGTATTTGCAGTTTAGAGTGCAAGCTCTGCAGGCCAGCAGCCCCTGCTTGGTCGTTTTGTAAAATATTTCTCACGAGTCACTTTTAAATTTCTTAAAGTTTCATGTTTAGCCGCCATTGTCCATTAACGTCAGAAGGACAAGTCCATACAGGGGGGGGGGGGGTCTGTAACGGCCCAGGTCAGACCATAAAAACACCACAGCGAGCGTGGAGGCTCCGGAGAGGCTCCGTGTAAGCAATCATCCAATCCCAGCTCTCGTCGTCCAAGAACTCCTCGTGGGCGTGACTTTTTATGGGAGACGCAGACACTGTGATCCTACGAACAGATCGAGTCAACGTCCAAACTAAACCACAGTGAGAATCAGCTTCTCGTTCTTCTTCCTTTTCCTCTTCCGCTCCTCAAACCGATTGGTGGCGTCTGCGAAGAACAGGACTTCTTCTTTGGCCTCAATCTCCCTCTTCAGGTACTGCAGGCCGGCCATGTTTAGCCCCATCACGTCCTGAGGGAGGAGGAGGTGGTTAGAGAGACGCAAACACAGACTGGCAACAACAGGAAAGCACAGAGAAAGCGCTCACCCGCGTCTCGGAAACCCGCGAGATGGTGCAGTTCTTCAGGTCTTCAATTACACCGAGGAGCATGTGGTTACTGGTGATCTGCCCGAAGTGGATCCTAAACCGAAGGAACCAGAGAGGGAGATCAGACGTAATAAAAGACACACTTAAGACCATGTCAGTTACATGATACATCACGGCAGGGTTAACCCACATCTCGGTCCCGGCACACACTAGGAGGGTTTTAGATTGATTTTCGAGATTCCGTTCAGTCACGAACGATGTGATAGAAGGTTGTGTAGCTATTCTGCCACCAAACCCATCCTCCTGCAGCATCTCCACTACCCCTCACGATGTACCACCAGACCCAACCCTTCAAACGACCTAAACCACGCATTCCACTGTGCCTCAAACTATACCCCTATGTCCCGCGATACCAGAACCACTGACCAACCCAAACTCCCACGTTACAGCACCACCAAGCCAAACGTCCCACAATACCAGCACCACCAACCAAGCCAAACGTCCCACAATACCAGCACCACCAACCAAGCCAAACGTCCCACAATACCAGCACCACCAACCAAGCCAAACGTCCCACAATACCAGCACCACCAACCAAGCCAAACGTCCCACAATACCAGCACCACCAACCAAGCAAGCCAAACGTCCCACAATACCAGCACCACCAACCAAGCCAAACGTCCCACAATACCAGCACCAACCAAGCCAAATGTCCATAATACCAGCACCACCAACCAAGCCAAACGTCCCACAATACCAGCACCACCAACCAAGCCAAACGTCCCACAATACCAGCACCACCAACCAAGCCAAATGTCCATAATACCAGCCCCATTAATTAGGCAAACCTCCCATGTTACCAGCACCACCTCCCATGATGCCATTCTCAACCACCCATGGTACGGATTCTGCCTCCCAGCTCAGTCTCCCACCTTACCTCAATAGGAAGAAAAGGCAGCGGCAGATTAGCTCCACGTCCTGACTCCTCCGTATATAATTCCTTAAAAGAGTAAGGACGTCTGGGATGTAGGAGAACGGCAGGACCAGCAGCGCCTCTTCCAACTCACTGTCCAAGAGACCGGAGAAAGTATTAATACAGGACACCTCAGTACGGTTACAGTATTATTACCAGACAGGTGTGCGTTACTCCTTTATCATCCGAACAGAACTCCGTTACAGCACCACACCAAGGCATGACGCGGTAACACCGCGCAGTGTGCAGAACTAGTGGCACCTACCTGGACTTTACCTTCCTGAAGACGTCAAGAACGTAATCTGCAGACTGGAGAGAGGAAGAGCCGTCAGCATTCCCAAAATACACCCCCCCCCCCCACCACCACCACCAAGCTTACAGCCGAGGTACAAAGCGATATCAGGTCTCCCAGATCTCGGCCAAACTCTGCCAACTGTCCCTCAGCCATTTATCCCACCACATTGACATCCAAACACACCAAGCAAACACTCACCGAGATGTTTCCATAAGCCTGAAGGATGGGGTTAATCTGGCGAGGGAACTGCACCAAAAACAACAGTGTGAATAAATGTACTACACTCACTGCCCCTCCCCCGAGCACAGTCCTATGAGACCCTCCCCATAGCACCCAGTCCGAGACCCTGTCCCTCCCCTGAGCACCCAATCCTACAACGAGACCCTCCCCTGAGCACCCAGTCCTACAATGAGACCCTCCCCTGAAGACCCAGTCCTACAACGAGACCCTGCCCCTCCCCTGAGCACCCAGTCTGAGACCCTGCCCCTCCCCTGAGCACCCAGTCTGAGACCCTGCCCCTCCCCTGAGCACAGTTCTACAATGAGACCCTGTCCCTCCCCATAGCACCCAGTCCTACAATGAAACCCTCCCCTGAGCACCCAGTCCTACAATGAGACCCTGCCCGTCCCCTGAGCACCCAGTCCCACGAGACCCTGCCCGTCCCCTGAGCACCCAGTCCTACGAGACCCTGCCTCTCCCCTGAGCACCCAGTCCTACGAGACCATGCCCCTCCCCTGAGCACCCAGTCCTACGAGACCATGCCCCTCCCCTGAGCACCCAGTCCTACGAGACCCTGCCCCTCCTCTGAGCACCAAGTTCTACAATGAACCCTGTTCCTCCGAGCACCCAGCTCTACAATGAGACCATGCCTCTCCCCTCTACAATGAGACCATGCCTCTCCCCTGAGCACCCAGTCCTACGAGACCATGCCCCTCCCCTGAGCACCCAGTCCTACGAGACCCTGTCCCTCCCCTGAGCACCCTGTCCTACAATGAGACCATGCCCCTCCCCTGAGCATCCAGTCCTACAACTGAGACCCTGCCCCTCCCCTGAGCACCCTGTCCTACGATGAGACCCTACCCCTCCCTTGAGCACCCAGTCCTACAATAAAGTGAGCACAGTTCTGATTGTGTGACTGCAAAGGGTGTAAAACACAATCTATAGCACTTTGTGCGGCTCTTTCCCACGCACAGGTTTGTACCTCTCTTCCTGCGGTTTTGCACAGGGCTTGATGCTCCGCCAGTTTAACGCTCTCCTCTCGGTGCAGCTCGATGGCTTCCATGATGCGCTCAGTCTACAAAAACGGGATCACGACAAGACCATAAATGGAACCAATCTCACTTTATCTCAACAACAAAATAAAATTGTGCCAACAAGAGGAAGACCGTCCCTGCAACCACCAACGCCGACTTCTCTCAATATAAGCCTCCCTCCGACAACTCAGAGCCTTTATTAACCCCTTCACTGCTGAGCTCATTTTGACCATTTTCCCACATCATATTTATATGTATGAACATAGAAGTTCCAAGGTGGAAAAAAACCATACTCAGAACTGGAAATGTTAGATTTAAGAGTATAGTTAATTTTTATTATTCGGATATTCCGAAGACACAAGTAATACAGTAATTACGACCACAATATACTAGAAACATATAAAATTGCACATAAATTGTTGAATAATAGGTAATGAGTTGGATGCTCTGTGAAAGAGCTGTTGACTGTTTAGATTTATCAGTAGATCACTGCAACATAACATTCACCTACAGAAAAAATGAACTGGCGCCCGAACTTGTACCACCACCAACCCACCAATGCCAACCAGAAATTTTAGTGGTCTCCCCCAAACCAGTGAAAATGACAAAGATAATGGTATGTATCTGGCGGCGCGAAGACAATCGCCAATTGGTAGCTGATGGTTCCCTTAGTTCATTACATCCATATGGGGCATGTGAAAGAAAATAAACAGTATATAGTGCAGATGGTTTTAACACATAAAATAAGTAGTTATATGCGGTTCCACTCACAAATTACAGAGCCAAAGCACTGGCTCTGAGTGGGTCAAAGCTCTTGGGTGCTTGACTTCTCCGCTTCTAAAGGTGACCCACACCTTATAGAAATTGTAGTAGGACTTGCATAGGATGGATATGAAAAGAAAAACTAGACAACTTCCTTGTGCAGGTCTTCCACAGATGAAATAGCATAAAAAGCCAGTCAACTCACATTTGTTGGAGCTATAGACCAAGCTCTAGGTGTATGCGCCTCAGGACTTTGTGAGTGGAACAGCATATAACTACTTATTTTATGTGTTATAACATTCACCTGGCTGGTAGTGAGAAAATTGTCTATAGCGTAGCCAGTTAATACAGGTAGCCCTAGCACGATCAGGGCGATATAGATCTTCTATTATAGACATTTAATGACGCTTTAAATAACGGATTGCAAAGTAGAAGGACGTTCCGTAAATCCCAGAGAACCCTATGGTGAAATATCTGCAAGTGCAGAAATAATTAGATTAGAAAGAAGTCACACAATGTAAATATTGTCGTGTACTGGACTACTGTCCCAGAAAAGATAAATCAATGTACACTCAGAGTGCAACAGTCAGCTGTTATTGATCAACTCAAGCTCATCCCAACTGAGCCTCATGCAATTAATATACGTGCGCAGAGCCTCAAAAAGAGGGGATCAAGTTATAGCCGCATGTGATTGGATAGAGCAACCATAATACATCAGAAATGCATAATGCAATATGTTGATTAGTATTCAATCAGGCCAACGCAGCGAGTAATGGACTGTGGTAAAGACTCCACAGATAGAAAAAGGAGATAATCCCATATATTCGTAAAGGTGTATCCTGTTACTTGAAGGATAGTGCGTTTAGATACATTTACATCGTTTTTAGGGAGTATTTCCCTCAAGTTCCCAAATACACACTAGGCCAAAAAAGGTTTTGCTAACACATCCATAGTAAATACAATTCATAAATGACACAAGATGCGTAGATTGCTTTTATATATTTACAAAGCTAATTATAGAGGAAAAACCCCAGGTTCAAATCACCAGAGAATATTTACTATTTCTAAGAGAGAGGAAAAGGGGGTAATCATCACGCTCCTGACGAAGCCTTACGGCGAAACGTACGTTGAGCGCAGTACAGAATTATGGGTGGTGTACCCTTTTAGCAGGCAAATTTTTTCTTTCTAGTTTTCAAAATGAGTTTGTGGTCTCTGTTTGCCCATTGTGGGTTCATCTGGAGCGGTTGATGTTGCCTTTGGGCTTTCGGACTGAAATTTTCACTGTTACTCATCTTGTGCAGTGCAACATTGTATCATATTGGCGATTGGAATTGATACATCTCCTTATGAAATCTATCCAATAGAATTGAAAACTTGGGCAATAAGCACCATTACCACCAATTGCTATTAGAGTCATTTGTATCAGAGAAAACTAACTGCCTTATTTAATAAGAAGGATTTTTTTTTTCCATTTATTCTCTGGTGATTTGAACCTGGGGTTTTTCCTCTATAATTAGCTTTGTAAATATATAAAAGCAATCTACGCATCTTGTGGCATTTATGAATTGTATTTACTATGGATGTGTTAGCAAAACCTTTTTTGGCCTAGTGTGTATTTGGGAACTTGAGGGAAATACTCCCTAAAAACGATGTAAATGTATCTAAACGCACTATCCTTCAAGTAACAGGATACACCTTTACGAATATATGGGATTATCTCCTTTTTCTATCTGTGGAGTCTTTACCACAGTCCATTACTCGCTGCGTTGGCCTGATTGAATACTAATCAACATATTGCATTATGCATTTCTGATGTATTATGGTTGCTCTATCCAATCACATGCGGCTATAACTTGATCCCCTCTTTTTGAGGCTCTGCGCACGTATATTAATTGCATGAGGCTCAGTTGGGATGAGCTTGAGTTGATCAATAACAGCTGACTGTTGCACTCTGAGTGTACATTGATTTATCTTTTCTGGGACAGTAGTCCAGTACACAAGACAATATTTACATTGTGTGACTTCTTTCTAATCTAATAATTTCTGCACTTGCAGATATTTCACCATAGGGTTCTCTGGGATTTACAGAACGTCCTTCTACTTTGCAAGTTATTTAAAGCGTCATTAAATGTCTATAATAGAAGATCTATATCGCCCTGATCGTGCTAGGGCTACCTGTATTAACTGGCTACTCTATAGACAATTTTCTCACTACCAGCCAGGTGAATGTTATGTTGCAATGATCTACTGATAAATCTAAACAGTCAACAGCTCTTTCACAGAGCATCCAACTCATTACCTATTATTCAACAATTTAGGTGCAATTTTATATGTTTCTAGTATATTGTGGTCGTAATTACTGTATTACTTGTGTCTTCAGAATATCCGAATAATAAAAATTAACTATACTCTTAAATCTAACATTTCCAGTTCTGAGAATGGGTTTTTTTCCACCTTGGAACTTCTATGTTCATACTTTAATGAGGGTTTAATCCCATCTGGATAGAACGCTCTCTTAGGAGATAGGTGAACGGCTTTTCTTTTTGTCATATGTATATGTAATTTGAAGTCGTGTTTTATTGTAGGACCCAGACACGTTATATAGCTTGTTTTCCTTTTCCGTGGACTCAGCAGTGATACATTGTGAATCTCCTACATCACAATGATACAAGAAACGTCAAAGTGTCAAGTTCCAATCACATTTCAGAGAGGAAAATTATTTTTTTCACATTTTATCACCCAAAGTTATAGATTCTCCATTTCTGATGATTTTTTTTTGTTCTCCGCAGAGTCTGTTAATGATGCATATTTCCGTAGAAAAATACATTAACTGAAAAATGGAAAAGCTCGGCTTTCGCTGGAATTCATGGCGTCGTAAATAACGATTAGGGGGTCTATTCACAAAGCACCGTCGTGGAAGGCGATTTGGGGGCTTTTCATTTTGCCACACTTTGGCGATTCCATTTCCTCCAAAATTCGGAGAATTCGCTATTTATTGAATGTTCATCGACTTTTACAGAAAATGGACTTGCTAAAGCAGTTATTGGACGTCGGCGAAAATCACCAATAAACGGCAAAATTGCTCGGCGAATTCCACCAAACGGACAAGAAAAAACGAACAAACACAGGACGTCTCCTATTCAGCTAGAAGGAGCTTAAAGCGATAAAAATGTGTCTGAATAATAAAAAGCTTCCGCCAAAAAAAAATACAAAGATTTTATATAAAAAATAATAAATGGAATATATTTTATTACATTAAAACCTGTGGGATTCGCCGGTTTAAACCTGTCGACCTGAAACACAGGGCGTGCCGGTCGCTGGAATGTCAGGGGAATTCAGGGATCTCTGACAAATCCATAGTTCTCTATGATGACGCCAAATCTAACTGAATTGCAATGTATTTCGCTGTCAATTCGCCTGTATTTGGAAGAATCGACAACTTTGTGAATTGACGAATTTCCCCGAGATCTCACATACAGTGAAATTCATGGTTCGGCGCATTTGGGTGGCAGATTGGGAGTTTTTGAAACACTGTAAAACCCTGATCTTGTAACCCTGTGTGTGAAACATTGATCTTGTAACCCTGTGTGTGTGAAACACTGATCTTGTAACCCTGTGTGTGTGAAACATTGATCTTGTAACCCTGTGTGTGTGAAACACTGATCTTGTAACCCTGTGTGTAAAACCCTGATCTTGTAACCCTGTGTGTGTGAAACATTGATCTTGTAACCCTGTGTGTGTGAAACATTGATCTTGTAACCCTGTGTGTGTGAAACACTGATCTTGTAACCCTGTGTGTGTGAAACACTGATCTTGTAACCCTGTGTGTGTGAAACATTGATCTTGTAACCCTGTGTGTGTGAAACACTGATCTTGTAACCCTGTGTGTGTGAAACACTGATCTTGTAACCCTGTGTGTGTGAAACATTGATCTTGTAACCCTGTGTGTGTGAAACATTGATCTTGTAACCCTGTGTGTGTGAAACACTGATCTTGTAACCCTGTGTGTAAAACCCTGATCTTGTAACCCTGTGTGTGTGAAACATTGATCTTGTAACCCTGTGTGTGTGAAACATTGATCTTGTAACCCTGTGTGTGTGAAACACTGATCTTGTAACCCTGTGTGTGTGAAACACTGATCTTGTAACCCTGTGTGTGTGAAACATTGATCTTGTAACCCTGTGTGTGTGAAACACTGATCTTGTAACCCTGTGTGTGTGAAACACTGATCTTGTAACCCTGTGTGTGAAACATTGATCTTGTAACCCTGTGTGTGTGAAACACTGATCTTGTAACCCTGTGTGTGTGAAACACTGATCTTGTAACCCTGTGTGTGTGAAACACTGATCTTGTAACCCTGTGTGTGTGAAACATTGATCTTGTAACCCTGTGTGTGTGAAACATTGATCTTGTAACCCTGTGTGTGTGAAACCCTGATCTTGTAACCCTGTGTGTGTGAAACCCTGATCTTGTAACCCTGTGTGTGTGAAACCCTGATCTTGTAACCCTGTGTGTGTGAAACACTGATCTTGTAACCCTGTGTGTGTGAAACATTGATCTTGTAACCCTGTGTGTGTGAAACACTGATCTTGCGCGGGAAGCGAGAAGGTGAATAGTCACAGCAGCTCGTCGCGCCTTTATATGTGAAATACAATGTATATATATATATATAGTCACGTTATGTATCAGTGAAGGGGCCGGATTCCGACCTTCACGTGACCCTGTGAGGGTATGTTTGGTATCGCACAGATCAGACTCTCTCCAGTCACTTGACTTTGCGGGTCGTACAGAAACAGAGACACGGGGTCTCCAGCCGTGCTGGGGATAAGTGGGTGCAGCGGGCGCCATGACGTGTCCACTTTCTGGAGGTTCCCTTGGTTCGGCTATTCTAGTGTGAAAGACTCGCCACAATAGTATGTGCACTGGACGGCGCGTGGAGAAAGGGTTAAAATTCTAACTTTCCTCCATATCTTAATAAAACCCGGTAGTTAGAGGATGGCTCCGCTTCAGAGTGACCAGCATAAAGGCCGGACATGACCAGAAAGGGCACCCAGTGCGTCCAGTGACAAAGCTACTGCTAGGACCAGAACGGTGCATGGGGTGACACCATGTGACCCCTCATACACGCAAACCACTGGCCGGTAATATGGTGGTGTTTCTACACAGAAGAGGTGCGAGTGGAGGAGACGGGGGGGGGTCACACGTACAGGTCCCACGCCAGCTCGTGGATCCTAATGGACCTACAGGATGTTATTTGGGGAAAATGGAGCTCTGGGATCTCACCGCTTTGATGGTCTCAATGGTCTTCTTCCCGGCCAAGCCGACCTCACCCTCGCGCTCTCCGGCAACCTGCAAACCAAAGCAGTCCATCAGCAGACAAGTAAAACACCAGGAACTTTCACTGGTATCAGACGTCACAACACCAGGGGTCACCAAACCCGACGTGCACCGGGATGGACTCAACGCTGGAAACACAGACTGGAACGGGACAAGGGATCTGACCTGGGTGATGCAGCGATCGAGGAACATCCCAGGATGTAAGGGTGCAAAGGAGACACTGCGCCACCTCACGCCGGAGAGGGTTAAGCGCCTGGATGCCATGATAGGGTAAACGTGAAATGGGTCATGAACTCACCACCGGCTGGTCTCCTTTGGCCACGCTCTGCTCATACTCTGCTTCCCTTTGCTGAAACAAAAAGGAAACGCACAGCGTCATCCAGGAACATCAGAGCATTCATGGCGGGGTCACAGCACCTCCACGAGCCCTCAGCCTGGCCATCCATCACTCACCATCTCCTTCTCCTCCTCCAGGATCAGAGGTTCCCTTGTTCTCTCCCAGAGTCGCAAAGACTTGTCGTGCGATGAAGATACAATGTGGTCCCCGTTGGGACTGACGGCCAAACACCAGACCTCAGCGTGGTGTCCCTGCGCAAACCACAAACATTACCGTGAGAGCAGGAACGCGATGGGCAGTGTGGGCACAGCGAGAGAGCGCATGCCGCGGCCGGGGCGACACGGAGCTCTGCCACTTATTACAGAGATATTTACCAAAAAGCCGAGGGGGGGGGGGGTCATTAACGAGGACACCAGAAAGTGCTATCTCACCTCCAGGACCTGCACCTGCTGGAAGTGATCAGCGTCCCACTGCTTCAACCTCCGATCCTTCCCCGCACTGAAGAACAGGTGAGACCGTGGCACAAACTGGAGGAACATGACGCTGCATGGGGGAAGAAACAATGTAACACCAAGAGGAACAGGACGCTGCATGGGGGAAGAAACAATGTAACACCAAGAGGAACATGACGCTGCATGGGGGAAGAAACAATGTAACACCAAGAGGAACATGACGCTGCATGGGGAAGAAACAATGTAACACCAAGAGGAACAGGACGCTGCATGGGGGAAGAAACAATGTAACACCCAGAGGAACATGACGCCGCATGGGGGGCAGAAACAATGTAACACCCAGAGGAACAGGACGCTGCATGGGGGAAAGAAACAATGTAACACCCAAAGGAACAGGACGCTGCATGGGGGAAGAAACAATGTAACACCCAGAGGAACAGGACGCTGCATGGGGGGCAGAAACAATGTAACACCCAGAGGAACATGACGCTGCATGGGGGCAGAAACAATGTAACACCCAGAGGAACATGACGCTGCATGGGGGAAGAAACAATGTAACACCCAGAGGAACAGGACGCTGCATGGGGGAAGAAACAATGTAACACCCAGAGGAACATGACGCTGCATGAGGGGGGAGAAACAATGTAACACCCAGAGGAACAGGATGCTGCATGGGGGAAGAAACAATGTAACACCCAGAGGAACATGACGCTGCATGGGGGAAGAAACAATGTAACACCCAGAGGAACATGACGCTGCATGGGGGCAGAAACAATGTAACACCCAGAGGAACATGACGCTGCATGGGGGGCAGAAACAATGTAACCCCCAGAGGAACATGACGCTGCATGGGGGGGCAGAAACAATGTAACACCCAGAGGAACATGACGCTGCATGGGGGAAGAAACAATGTAACACCCAGAGGAACAGGATGCTGCATGGGGGAAGAAACAATGTAACACCCAGAGGAACATGACGCTGCATGGGGGGCAGAAACAATGTAACACCCAGAGGAACATGACGCTGCATGGGGGCAGAAACAATGTAACACCCAGAGGAACAGGACGCTGCATGGGGGAAGAAACAATGTAACACCCAGAGGAACATGACGCTGCATGGGGGGCAGAAACAATGTAACACCCAGAGGAACAGGACGCTGCATGGGGGAAGAAACAATGTAACGCCCAGAGGAACATGACGCTGCATGGGGGGCAGAAACAATGTAACGCCCAGAGGAACAGGATGCTGCATGGGGGAAGAAACAACGTAACACCCAGAGGAACAGGACGCTGCATGGGGGAAGAAACAATGTAACGCCCAGAGGAACATGACGCTGCATGGGGGCAGAAACAATGTAACGCCCAGAGGAACAGGATGCTGCATGGGGGAAGAAACAACGTAACACCCAGTGGAACAGGACGCTGCATGGGGGAAGAAACAATGTAACACCCAGAGGAACAGGACGCTGCATGGGGGAAGAAACAATGTAACACCCAGAGGAATAGGACGCTGCATGGGGGAAGAAACAATGTAACACCCAGAAGAACAGGACGCTGCATGGGGGCAGAAACAATGTAACACCCAGAGGAATAGGACGCTGCATGGGGGAAGAAACAATGTAACACCCAGAAGAACAGGACGCTGCATGGGGGAAGAAACAACGTAACACCCAGAGGAACAGGACGCTGCATGGGGGAAGAAACAATGTAACACCCAGAGGAACAGGACGCTGCATGGGGGAAGAAACAATGTAACACCCAGAGGAATAGGACGCTGCATGGGGGAAGAAACAATGTAACACCCAGAGGAACAGGACGCTGCATGGGGGAAGAAACAATGTAACACCCAGAGGAACAGGACGCTGCATGGGGGAAGAAACAATGTAACACCCAGAGGAACAGGACGCTGCATGGGGGAAGAAACAATGTAACACCCAGAGGAACAGGACGCTGCATGGGGGGGGGGGGGGAGAAACAATGTAACACCCAGAGGAACAGGACGCTGCATGGGGGGGGGGGAAACAATGTAACACCCAGAGGAACATGACGCTGCATGAGGGGGGAGAAACAATGTAACACCCAGAGGAACAGGACGCTGCATGGGGGAAGAAACAATGTAACACCCAGAGGAATAGGACGCTGCATGGGGGAAGAAACAATGTAACACCCAGAAGAACAGGACGCTGCATGGGGGAAGAAACAATGTAACACCCAGAGGAACAGGACGCTGCATGGGGGAAGAAACAATGTAACACCCAGAGGAACAGGACGCTGCATCGGGGAAGAAACAATGTAACACCCAGAGGAACAGGACGCTGCATGGGGGGGGGGGAGAAACAATGTAACACCCAGAGGAACAGGACGCTGCATGGGGGGGGGGGGAGAAACAATGTAACACCCAGAGGAACATGACGCTGCATGGAGGGGGGGGGGGGAGAAACAATGTAACGTCCAGAGGAACATGACGCTGGATGGGGGTTACATTGCTTCTGGATCCCTGCGGGTGTTACGTCCTGTTCCCCTGAGCGAGTATTTGTATTAAGGAGATCCACCTGTCATCGTGGGCAAAGAGTGATCGGTGACAGTCCCCGAAATCCAAGCCCCAGATTTTGATGTTTCGATCCGCGGAGCCGGTGATGATGATGGAGCTGTCCTGTAGAAGAAACACGTCAGTAGAGCCAGGCACAGGTCGACGTGCAAACAGACATGTAGTGAGAGATGCAGGGGCAGGGAGAACTTACATGCGAGATGTCCAGGCACAGGACGGGCAGCTTGTGTCCATACAGAGACAGGAAGAACTGCAGAGAGAATCAGAGCCGGGTTCAGAGGCCAGACACACAGCAACACGCGGGCACGGAGCAGAGAGACGCGCGGGCACGGAGCAGAGAGACGCGCGGGCACGGAGCAGAGAGACGCGAGGGCACGGAGCAGAGAGACGCGCGGGCACGGAGCAGAGAGACGCGCGGGCACGGAGCAGAGAGACGCGCGGGCACGGAGCAGAGAGACGCGCGGGCACGGAGCAGAGACGCGCAGGAAATCAGGATAAAATCAAAGGTTGCTCCTCACTCCTCAGGCAGATTCACTCGCCGCATCAGACAATGGAAAACAAATAGGGAGCCTGACGCGAACACCCCATACTGTGCCAGGCCAGAGGGCATTTCCGGGGCAGCTTCCATCACATTACTACCCCCCCCCCCCACGTCACACACCTTCAGAGTGTCCACAAAGAAGATCTTCACGGTGCAGTCCAACAGGGAAACCGCCAGGAAGCGGCCGTCTGGGCTGTGTCGTACAAACAGGACGTCCTCGTCCAGCTGCAAGACACGCGTCTGCTTAACGGAGAGCCGGCGACTGGGGGAGATATGCCGGGAGGTTACAGAGAGGCACGAACAGGCCAGGGCGGCCATTGTTTGAGAGTAGGGGGTGGCGGTGTTTATAGGGGTGTGTGACACGTGCATCCAGCAGGCAGGGTGTATGGGGGGGTGACACGTGCATCCAGCAGGCAGGGTGTATGGGGGTGTGTGACACGTGTATCCAGCAGGCAGGGTGTATGGGGTGTGTGACACGTGTATCCAGCAGGCAGGGTGTATGGGGGGTGTGTGACACGTGTATCCAGCAGGCAGGGTGTATGGGGTGTGTGACACGTGTATCCAGCAGGCAGGGTGTATGGGGGTGTGTGGTGACCCTTTACCTGCTCTGGGCGTCCGTCTCATCGTTCACCAGCTCAAACTCCCAAAATTTCACGCATTTGTCGGCGCCGCCAGAGGCAAATCCTCTCTGAAACCAGACAAGAGCGAAGTCGTTTGCACAAAGTTCGGCGGAGCAGCATCAGCACCAGTACCGGTAAGCGCCAATTACCTGATCGGGGGTCAGTGAGATGGACCACAAGGCTCCGCTGTGAGCGTCCACTGTGTCCAGGAGGCTCCCCGAGGCCAGGTCATAAATCTGCAGCTTCCCGGACTGAGGAAGACAAAGGGTTAATATACCAAGAGGACTGTGTGATCCACCGGGCCGCGTCCCACGGTACAGGCGCCGCCGCATCACCAGGCCGCGTCCCACGGTAAAGGCGCTGCCGTATCACCAGGCCGCGTCCCACGGTACAGGTGCCGCCGCATCACCAGGCCGCGTCCCACGGTACAGGCGCCGCCGCATCACCAGGCCGCGTCCCACGGTACAGGCACCGCCACATCCCCAGGCCGCGTCCCACGGTACAGGCGCCGTCGCATCACCAGGCCACGTCCCACGATACAGGCGCCGCCGCATCACCAGGCCGCGTCCCACAGCACAGGCACCGCCGCATCCCCAGGCCGCGTCCCATGGTACAGGCACCACGGCATCACCAGGCCGCGTCCCACGGTACAGGCGCCGCCGCATCACCAGGCCGCGTCCCACAGTACAGGCGCTGCCACATCCCCAGGCCGCGTCCCCACATCCCCAGGCCGCGCCCCACGGTACAGGCGACGCCGCATCACCAGGCCGCATCCCACGGTACAGGCGTAACACCATCACCGGGCCGCGTCCCACGGTACAGGCGCCGCAGCATCACCAGGCGGCATCCCACGGTACAGGCGCAGCGGCATCCCCAGGCCGCGTCCCATGGTACAGGCGCCACTGCATCACCAGGCCGCGTCACACGGTACAGGCGTCACCGCATCACTGGGCCGAGTACCACGGTACAGGCGCCACAGCATCACCGGGCCCGTCCCATGGTACCAGCGCCACAGCATCACCGGGCCGCGTCACATGGTACAGGCGCCACAGCATCACCGGGCCGCGTCACATGGTACAGGCGCCACAGCATCACCGGGCCGCGTCACATGGTACAGGCGCCACAGCATCACCGGGCCGCGTCACATGGTACAGGCTGGTACCCAGGGGTTGTCATAGTGAACATGCAGATTGGACGGGTGAGATTCACCTTGGTGCCCACAATAACGTGGCGATCTCCTGGGACAAACAGAGAGCAGAGGGCATATTCACAGGGCATGGTGCGGATACACTGCAGGGTGGACCTGAAAAGACAAAAATGCGCAAAGTGACCCTCAGCCCCCAGAGCTCTGCTCCCTGTGCCGAGTCTGGGCTGGCGCCCCTCTTATGATTACCCCCCCGCAGGGTGGCACTGCCTGATACCTGTTCCAGATCTTGACGGTCTCGGCGGATGCAGACAGCACGGCGATGTTATCAGAGCTGAAGGCCAGTGTGCGCACGTCACTGCGGTGCCCCCCGATGGTGAGTCGGGAAGACTTTGTGCTCTCGGTAAGTGCGGCCGGCGTCGGCTCCACCGGAAGTGAGAAACACTCCACGCTGTTGTTCTGTAGGAGGAGCACCAGTTTCAGCGTCCCCCGGGGGAACAGGAGGAGGTCCACCGATCTGTGGGAAGAGACACAAGACACGGTGACCGGAAAGTCCAAGTGGCAAAGACGGAATTTTATTACAAGACACGGAGGCGAGTATTATTATTATGCCAAATCGCTCTTTATTATCACTTCCAGCAAGAAAAAGAGAAAAAACCATTAACATTGTTGCGTGTGAGGGACACTCCCTACACAGGTGACAATGGTATGACCCAAAAGTATAAAGGAATCCCCCCAGTCCACTGTAACTTCCTCTTTTCTTGCTTCCAGTGAGATAAGTATAGGTTTTCCTTTTTTTTTTAAACAAAAGGTTTTTATTTAAAGAATTGACATCCAAAATATACGCATAACATAATGATCACAGTAATGTTCAAATATAAAATAATATATCGGTGAGACATGTACAATCACAATAAAGAAGTAAGCTGCTTAGGTCTTTGCAAAAATTTTAAAATCTAAATTATTCTTTAAAGAGTGCGTTCAGGAGTCTCACTCAGTAATCCGCACAATCAGATCGTCAAAAACCTTTGATGTGTAGTAGTACTGTTTCAATTCAATTGATAAAAGAATAAAAAAGAATCAAGTAACAAAAGAGCGAAAACAGGAGAGATTAGAGAAAAGAAAGGGGAGGGAATAGAGATGTAAAGAATGAAAACAGGAGAGATTAGAGAAAAGAAAGGAGAGGGAATAGAGATGTAAAGAATGAAAACAAGAGAGATTAGAGAAAAGAAAGGGGAGGGAATAGAGATGTAAAGAGCGAAAACAAGAGAGATTAGAGAAAAGAAAGGGGAGGGAATAGAGATGTAAAGAGCGAAAACAAGAGAGATTAGAGAAAAGAAAGGGGAGGGAATAGAGATGTAAAGAATGAAAACAGGAGAGATTAGAGAAAAGAAAGGGGAGGGAATAGAGATGTAAAGAGCGAAAACAGGAGAGATTAGAGAAAAGAAAGGGGAGGGAATAGAGATGTAAAGAGCGAAAACAGGAGAGATTAGAGAAAAGAAAGGAGAGGGAATAGAGATGTAAAGAGCGAAAACAAGAGAGATTAGAGAAAAGAAAGGGGAGGGAATAGAGATGTAAAGAATGAAAACAGGAGAGATTAGAGAAAAGAAAGGGGAGGGAATAGAGATGTAAAGAGCGAAAACAGGAGAGATTAGAGAAAAGAAAGGAGAGGGAATAGAGATGTAAGGAATGAAAACAAGAGAGATTAGAGAAAAGGAAGGGGAGGGAATAGAGATGTAAAGAATGAAAACAAGAGAGATTAGAGAAAAGGAAGGGGAGGGAATAGAGATGTAAAGAGTGAAAACAAGAGAGATTAGAGAAAAGAAAGGGGAGGGAATAGAGATGTAAAGAGCGAAAACAGGAGAGATTAGAGAAAAGAAAGGGGAGGGAATAGAGATGTAAAGAATGAAAACAGGAGAGATTAGAGAAAAGAAAGGGGAGGGAATAGAGATGTAAAGAGCGAAAACAGGAGAGATTAGAGAAAAGAAAGGAGAGGGAATAGAGATGTAAAGAGTGAAAACAAGAGAGATTAGAGAAAAGAAAGGGGAGGGAATAGAGATGAAAGAGCGAAAACAGGAGAGATTAGAGAAAAGGAAGGGGAGGGAATAGAGATGTAAAGAGCGAAAACAGGAGAGATTAGAGAAAAGAAAGGGGAGGGAATAGAGATGTAAAGAGTGAAAACAAGAGAGATTAGAGAAAAGAAAGGGGAGGGAATAGAGATGTAAAGAGCGAAAACAGGAGAGATTAGAGAAAAGGAAGGGGAGGGAATAGAGATGTAAAGAATGAAAACAGGAGAGATTAGAGAAAAGAAAGGGGAGGGAATAGAGATGTAAGAGATGAAAACAGGAGAGATTAGAGAAAAGAAAGGAGAGGCGTATGATCTGTGAGCTTTGTCAATAAGGAAGAAATCAAAACAAAGGAAAAATTAGTTGTCCCAAACCTGGGAGAGTGAAATGGAAAAAGGGACACCCCAACAGTAGAATGGGATTGAACCCTCTAATTGTCTTGAAAAAAAGGAAAAGGAAGTACATATGACAAGTGCGTAAACACCATCATAGAACCCCTTAGGGAAATTGGGGTTTGTAAATTAATCTTTAATAATGGACATTGCCAAATATACAATAAATAGACAGTAAACTGACAATGACCGGTTGTCACGTACTTAAACAAATAACAAACAGATGTAACACTATGGACTAATTAATTGGCAAGGGTGAAATGATCTATGTACTTCAAATGTGTCAAGAAGTGACAATAGATAGTGAATAACATATGACCTATGTCGCTACCTAGCCCAAATTATTAACATAATCAGTAGGTGGATACATTCATATCAACAGTATATATTAATTAGTATCATGTGGGTAATAGGTAAACCAGCAGATGGAGGCAACAGATAAATATCCAGTAATGAATTAATCACTAATACCTTTGTTAACATAAATACAGAAATAGTGGTGGTAGAGATAACAATAGCTCTAATAATGTCAGTTGATAAATATAACAAGTGGAACAATAAATTGTAATATAGCAGCTAATTATCCAGACTGCAACAAGTGGTTGAATGGAATAACATGTGGATAAATAGTAAAACAGCCATAGGATGTAGCAAATGAATTAATCGCGGTAGGCGAAAAAAATAGAAATTCACAGACTGGAGTAGTAAGATTAGAGCATTCTAAATAATTCAAATAGTAATTAAATTATGGAATAGACCTCTATAATGGTACCATTGAATTTAAATCTTAGCATCTAGTTAGATGTGTTTGACCTTGTTATGGTTCATAATGTAGATATATATACATAAGATTTAGGCAAACACCACATGTATAGTGAATAGAGTTGGAAATTCTCATATAGAGATTAGAGGACTGTCCACACACCAGGTGGTAATAGTTTAACACTCGGACAGAGCCGCGTGTGTGTTTAACGGAAAAATCATACACCAGATGGAAGAAAGATTGTTCGACTGCAATGGATGGCATTAGCGTGAAATCATACGAATAGTAATGAACACTTAGTTGTACGTGTAGCCTTGATTTAGTTTAAATTACAAACATGCATATGTGTAGATAATGGTTTAACAAATACTCGGTTATAAGTGCATGGAACAAGATTATCATATACAATAAACATCGACCACAAGCCAAGTGGAAAATTAATTGATGATTACGTCTTGGTCAGCATTTGACCTTAATGTGGTACATAATACAGATATTCTAAAGTTCTATTATTTACTCTTGTTGGTACATCGAATACGATTCTCATATGGAGATATGAGAACCAGTCACACACCAAAAGAAAATTAATTAACACTTGGAATAAATCGCGTGTGTGTGTGTCGAAAAAAATCCATGCATGAAAATAGAAGAATTAATTAGGCTAAAAATAGGGTTCATTGACATAGAATCAAACTATAATAGTACTGAACGCTCAGTTATGTGTAGCCTTAGATGATTTAGTTTATAAACATACATATAATTGGAAGATAATTTGGCAAATGCCCAATAATGAATACATAGAACAGAATTCTCCTGTGAATCGATCGTCGACCACACTCCAG
The DNA here is from genome assembly GCA_009667805.1 of Leptobrachium leishanense. NCBI lineage: Eukaryota > Metazoa > Chordata > Amphibia > Anura > Megophryidae > Leptobrachium > Leptobrachium leishanense. The sequence goes on from CM019064.1 coordinate 9,356,674, forward strand.
GTGGAAATTGTTTGTTTAATGCATCTTGGTCAACAATCACATATCAAACTATAATAATAGTGAACACTCAGTTATATGTGTAGCCTTAGTTAGTTTGAATTACGAACATACATGTAATTAGAAAATGATTTGGCAAGTGCCCAATAATGAATACATAGAACAGAATTCTCCTGTGAATCGATCGTTGACCACACGCCAAATGGAAATTATTTATTTAATATATCTTGGTCAGCAATCGCATATCCAATTTGGCAAGTGCCCAGTATTAAATGACTGAAACAGGATTCTCCTATAATTCGATCATCGACCACACGCCAAGTGGAAATTGTTTATTTAATGCATCTTGGTCAGCAATCACATATCAAACTATAATAATAGTGAACACTCAGTTGTATGTGTAGCCTTAGTTGACTTAGATTACAGACATACATATAGTAAGAAAATGATTTAACAAATGCCCAGTATTAAATGCATAGAACAGAAATCTCCTGTAACTCGATCGTCGACCACACTCCAAGTGGAAATTAATTGTTTAATATATTTTGGTCAGCGGTCGCATATCCAGGAAAAATAAATTTGTTAGGTTAGAGAGAGTAGTAATAGCATAAATGCACATAGGCATAGATTTACAAATATACGTATACATGAAAATGATGGAATCAACAGTCGCCCAGTATGCAGAATTTGTATTCAACGTCGACCACACACCAAGTGGAAATTATTTTAAGAACTCGGATGTGCGATCGGTAATTTAGGTCAACATGGCCAAAAAAGAAAAAGAGTGTAGATAAGACGATTAGAATATGATTATAACCAATAATTATACAAGGACAGATAGACGCTAAATAGAGAGCGCTATGACCACCAGTCCATAGTGTTTGAAAAATTGATTATAGGAAAAAATGTGTGAAGCAGTTAAAATGGGTAAAGACCCATCAGTGTTGTACCGCGCTCAACGTACGTTTCGCCACTTCAGGTCATGTGGCTTCGTCAGGAGCGCTCCTCTCTAACCTAACAAATTTCATTTTTTCTGGATATGCGACCGCTGACCAAAATATATTAAACAATTAATTTCCACTTGGAGTGTGGTCGACGATCGAGTTACAGGAGATTTCTGTTCTATGCATTTAATACTGGGCATTTGTTAAATCATTTTCTTACTATAATGTATGTCTGTAATCTAAGTCAACTAAGGCTACACATACAACTGAGTGTTCACTATTATTATAGTTTGATATGTGATTGCTGACCAAGATGCATTAAATAAACAATTTCCACTTGGCGTGTGGTCGATGATCGAATTTTAATACATCGACTCTGAGGCTCCTATTGCTTCTCTTTCTTGCTTTTATTAACATAGTAGCAAGTGGCAACTAGCAAGAACTTTGAAATATGAAGCTTTTTTATATTGAATTAAGAAGAAAAAAAACAGTAAAACAGGTATATGGTATCTTTCCACACCCCTTCCACCCCTTTGGATCTGTCCTCTTTCCTGTTCAGTGGCCATCAAATCCGATCCACGTCCCTCCTACTTCCTCTTTCTTAGCTACTCGGCGACTAGATAAGTATATAATATCTATTCTCTCTGCGATATCCCGTTTTACCTATGGTTTTGGGATTTATTATACAAATTGATGTTTATATTGCTAATTGTTTTACTCTAGCGAGCGCCCGGCTTTAACCGCGGCGTTCGCATTTTTTTTCTCCAAATTATTTTCTTTTGATCCTCCTGGTGACCGCGTGTAACCCCGTCTGCCTGCCTCTCCGAGGCGCCGCACGCGCTCGCTGGCTAGGGGGCGGAGTGTACCCGATAGGTCTGCGCACGCGGGGACAATTCCGGACATTCTCCCGGATTCATACAGCACCATGCCTCGTGGGAAGACCCCACAACGCGCAGCTTCCCCTGCAGAGCTTTCAGCGCAATCCTCCGACGGAGTGTGGGTGAGCAATCCCAACCTCCCGTGCTTGTACAGGCGCAGATGGCTCCTTCCAGACTCCCACTTTAGACCCCTACATGCAGGCTTCAATCGATTCTGCTGTTTTAAAAGCGTCTCAGTTGCTGTCTGCAGATTTAACCCGCATCCTTAAGAGATTATGACGGAATGGGATGTTGTTCCGCCTGCGGGTGTGCTCAATCTGCGTGACCCCTTCGCTTACCGCTGGCCCGACTACCGAGTGGCGCCCACTCGGCGTCTCGTGCGGCCTGGCGTGACCCTAGGGTAGGGTTAGCGGGCGGTGACGGGGACCCCTGCCTGAAACCAGTCCGACCACTGAGCCATGTAGCACTCAGCGTCCCGAGCAACTGGTTTCTTGACCTGGCGGGTGTGGGACGCCTGCGGGAATCAGCCTTAACGACTGCGGAGGAAGATTCGGATCTTATGGGGAAACGTTTCGGTTCTTAAGTGGGAAACGTTTCCGATCCGGGGGGCGGAGGTTTCTTCGGATCTTGAGCGGCGATGTTTCGGGTCGGGAAGGGATGAAGGGTCGGTTCGGAACTGGAGGGATTCGGATCGGTAGGGGAAAGGCGCTTCGGATCTGGCGGGACCAGGTGAAAAGACGAGTCTTACCGCTACGGTCGATGCGCGGCTCCCGGCGGGGCCGTTCAGTTCGGATCGCTGTGTTGGTTCCGATCGAATCTTCTGATGGAGCGCCGCTGCCCTGATGCTTGATGCAGGGTCAGCGCGCTCGATTCGGATCGGCTCTCCGAAGTTCCCCGATCGAATCTTCTGATGTAGCGCCGCTGCCCTGATGCTCAATGCAGGGTCAGCGCGCTCGATTCGGATCGGATGGGGCACCGTACTCTGAGGCCTCGGGGGACACTCAGATCCGAAATACGGCGGAAAATCAAGCCACACCAGACACAGCTGAATGTACTGCAGGAACTGCCTTTATTGTTTACATTACACACTTTTATTACTTCTCACAAGAATTAGAATACAATGGGACTCCTTGCCCGCCCTCCCAGGACCCATTGGCCCTTAGCCTTCAGGGAGTCGCCAATTCGGACCGGATGGTCCGAATCGGCCATTTTACGATTCGAACCGGATGGTTCGAATCGGCCATTTTCCGAATCGAAATTCCAACTGCGCCACAAGAATCGGAAAATGGCGGCGAGCAAGGCAAACACAGGGAAAATACATCACACCATAATCAACGGGGAACACTTTATTACACCACACCACACAATGTCACATCTAAATAAAATAACGAAAAACAAGGTGCGTGCCACACACCCGAGTGTCCATGTCACCACTGTCACTGCACCGCCCCTGGCTGAGGGTGCTGGGCCATCCCGTGACACTCCTCCCCCTCCCCAAGGTCCGACGCACTCGGTTGGACCCCACCGGGTCGTACCGAGGTAGTCGGGGCTCCCCATTCCCCTGGTTCCCGGGCCGACTGTCGCGATAACCCATCTGCGTTACCGTTCTGCGACCCGGGCCGATATTGGATGGAAAAGTTGAAGGGTTGGAGAGCCAGGCTCCACCGCAGCAGGCGGCCGTTCTCCCCCGCCACTCGGTTGAGCCATACCAAGGGGTTGTGGTCGGTCATCACGGTGAAGGACCGACCGTAGACGTAGGGTTGGAGCTTCCGTAGGGCCCAGACCAGGGCCAGGCACTCCTTTTCCACTGCAGCATACCCCACTTCACGTGGCAACAACTTCCGGCTAATAAACGCCACCGGATGGTCCCCCCCGTCGTCCCCCACTTGACTCAGGACAGCTCCCAGTCCGAACATGGACGCGTCTGTGTGGACAATAAAACGTTTATTATAGTTGGGAGCTGCCAGCAGGGGAGCTTGGGTCAGGGCGGCCTTCAATTGTCGAAAGGCCTGTTCGCACTCCGGGGACCACAGGACTTGGCGGGGCAGGGATTTCTTGGTCAAGTCAGTCAGGGGTTTGGCCAGATCACTGTAGTGAGGTACGAATTTCCTGTAATACCCCGCGGTACCCAGAAAGGCCAGGACCTGAGTCTTGGTCACAGGAGTGGGCCAGTCCAAGATAGCCTCTATCTTGGCGGGCTCCGGCCGCTGTATCCCGCACCCCACCCGGTGGCCCAGATACTGCACCTCGGCCATCCCCACCTTGCACTTCTCCGGCTTTAGGGTCAGGTTGGCGTCCCTAATCCGGCCCAGGACAGTCCCTACATGCTCCAGATGTTCCTCCCAGGTCTGGCTATAGATGGCTATGTCATCCAGGTACGCGCAAGCGAATCCCTGGAGGCCATCGAGGAGGCGATCGATTAACCGCTGGAAGGTAGCAGGGGCGTTCTTCATCCCGAACGGCATGACTCGAAACTGGTACAGGCCGAACGTGGGGTGATGAAGGCCGACTTCGGGGTCGCCTCCTCGGCAAGGGGAATCTGCCAATACCCCTTGCACAGATCCACCGTGGTCAGAAAATGACCCCCGGAGATCTGGTCTAGCAACTCGTCGACTCGGGGCATCGGGTAAGCGTCCGTAACCGTACAGTCGTTTACCCGCCGATAGTCGACGCAGAACCTGGTGGTACCGTCCTTTTTGGGCACCAGGACCACGGGCGACGCCCATGGGCTGGCCGACGGCTCTATGACCCCCAGCTCCAACATCTCCCGGATCTCAGCCCGCATAGACTCGCGGACTGCTTCCGGGATCCGGTAGGCGGGCTGTCGGAGTGGCCTCTGGCCGGGGGTGTCCACCTGATGGACGGCCTGGTCTGTATATCCTGGAAGGGCCGAGAAAACCCCCGGATAGGCGAGAAGCAGCTGCCGCGCCTGCGCCTGTTTCTCGGGCCCTAGCTCCTCCCCCAGCTGCACCTGCTCCACCCCGGAAGGCTGCTTAGCTACCCCCGGGAGTTCCTCCAGGGGAAAAGGCTCCGCCTCCTCGGCCGCCGGCGCGCATATGGCGTCCACCGACTCTGGCCGCTCATGGAAGGCCTTCAGCATATTGACGTGGAACGTCCGCTGGATTCTGGTGTCCGCGCAGCTCACAACCACATAGGTGGTATCCCCCAACTGGGTTACCACCTTGTAGGGACCTTGCCAGGCCGCCTGCAGCTTGTTCTGCCGCTGTGGTTTCAACACCAGAACCTTCTGTCCCACACAGAACGAGCGGCTGCACGCAGCGCGATCGTACCACGCCTTCTGCTGAGCCTGGGCCGTCTCCATGTTCTCCTGCACGAACCCCTGGAGGTCCGCCAAGCGCTCCCGGAGCTTCAGCACGTACTCCACCACGGGGACACCGTCCTCCTCCGGCGGTCCTTCCCACTGAGCCCTAACCAGATCCAGAGGACCGCGCACCCGGCGTCCATACAGCAGCTCAAACGGGAGTACCCGGTGGATTCCTGCGGAACCTCCCGGTAGGCGAACAGCAAGTGGGGAAGATACTTCTCCCAATCCCTGTTCTCATGCACGAAGGCCCGGATGAGCTGCTTCAGGGTCCCATTGAACCGCTCGCACAGCCCGTTGGTCTGGGGGTGATACGGGGCGCTGTGCAGCGCCTTAACGCCACAGAGACGCCAGAGCTGTTGGGTGAGCTCAGCGGTAAACTGGGTACCCTGATCGGATAGGATTTCTCGGGGAAACCCCACCCTCGTGAACACCCTGAGGAGCGCGTCCGCTACCGTGTCCGCCTGGATGTTGGCCAAGGCCACAGCCTCGGGGTACCGGGTGGCATAATCCACCACGGTAAGAATATACCTCTTACCCGTGGCACTGGGCCGTGGCAACGGCCCTACGATGTCAACCGCCACCCGGCTAAAGGGCTCCTGGATGATGGGCATGGGGTGCAGGGGCGCCTTCGGATGGTCCCCAGCCTTCCCAGCCTTCTGACAGACTGGGCAGGTGCGGCAATAATCGCGGGTGTCGTTGCTGAGTCGAGGCCAGTAAAACGCGCGCGCCAACCGGTGCGGGTCTTCGACTGGCCTAAGTGACCCGAGAGGGGAATGTCGTGGGCCAAGCGCAGAAGCTCCTGCCTGGGTCCTTGCGGCACCACCAGCTGCTTCTGAGGAATCTGCTTCTTCTTGGCCCCCTCCCTCACGGTGTAGCGGTACAACAGCCCGTCCTCCCACTCCACCTTGTCTTTCCCCTGGCCGTCCAGGCCCTGGCCAGCCCTGTCCCGGTAGCCCTGTAATGTGGGGTCGGTTTGCGTCTGGTGGCGCAGAGTCTCCGGGGTGCACCACGGGGAAGGGAGGTCAAGCGAAGGGAACAGCATCGAGTCCCGTCGAGGCCGGGAAGGGGACAACGGACTGGGAGGGCGGGAAGGGCCTGGGGTTCTGGCCTGTCGGGGAGGTCGAGGGGATCGGTAAGGGTTGGGACGTCGCGGAGGTCGAGGTGGTTTGGGAGGTTTGGGAGGTTGGGGAGTTTGGGGAGGTTTGGGAGGTCGGGAGGGTGTTGGTGGGGGTCTCACCTGGGTCCCGTTCGGAGTGCTCTGGTCGTGGCGTCGGCTCTGTTGCCTAGTGGTAACCGGGGTAGCTGCATCTGTGGAATAAGCGGACACTAACTGCCCCAGATCATTCCCCAGGAGCACCTCGGCCGGCAGGTGTCTCAGCAACCCCACCCGCACCTCTTTCTCCCCGTTCCCCCAGTCCAGATACACCCGGGCTGTCTCCAGCCGGAGCACTTTCCCTCCCGCCACCCGTACCGCTACGGTGCTCTGCATGCGGTCGCTTGGCGGGACTAAGTGAGGCCGGACGAGGGTGATCGTAGCCCCGGAGTCTCGCAGCCCCTCAGCGGGCCGCCCGTTGATCCACACCGCCTGGCGGTGGTGTCGGCGGTTGTCATCCGCGGCGGCTTGCACTGGGTCGGCTTCGTGCAGCTGCTCCCACCATTCTTCCGGGGCCTCCGGCCACGGAGCTCCGGCGTCGCAACAATGGGCCGCCAGCGATGGCCTGCCGGCCGGCCGGGTCAGTTCCGGGCGGTTGGGCAATGCTGTTTGTAGTGCCCCTCCTGGTTGCACCCGTAACAGCGGACGTTAGCCATGTTGGTGGGCCGGCTAGGAGCCCGTGCTGCCGGCGCCCGGACCACGGGTGGTGGAGGTGGTGGAAGTAGTGGGGCGGGTGGCATGGGACGGCTGGCCAGAGGCCGCTCCCCCCCCGTCAGCTTCCGGGTGTCCGTGTACTCATCGGCCCAGGTGGCCGCTTGCTGCACCGTATAGGGCTTCTTGTCGCGCACCCACTCTCGGACAGCGGAGGGTGTGTGCTCGAAGAACTGCTCGAGCAGCAGCAGTTGGGTGATCTCGGCCACCGACTCCGCTTGGCTTCCCGAGAGCCAGGTGCGCAGGTCCCTCTGCAGCCGATGGGCCCACTCCACGTGAGTGGCGCCACTGGGCCGGCGAGAATTCCGGAATTTCATCCGGCTGGCTTCGGGGGTCACGGCATATCTACTCAGCAGCGCCTGCTTCACGTGCGAGTAGCTAGTGGCCTCGTCATCCGGCACCGTGCGGTAGGCCTCGGCGGCCCGACCGGTCAGCTTGCTCGCCAGAATCCGGATCCAGTCGGCGCGGTGCACTTCATGCACCCGACACAGGCGCTCAAAGTCCTGGAGATAGCTTTCGATCTCTTCCTCAGCTTCCCGGAACTCCTTGAACGCCTGGAACGGCACTTTCCGGTCGGCATACCGGTCTGATGGCGAGCGGCTGCTCCGCCGGCTCCGCACTTCGGCCAGCCGCAGTTCGTGCACCCGCTCTCTCTCCCTCTCCTCTTCCTGACCGAGTTCCCGACCCAGTTTCCTCAGTTCTGCCTCCGATGGGCCGGACCCATCATGGAGATCCGCTCCCGCATCTTCCGGCAGAAGTCGCTATCCTCGGCCTCAGCGGGGACGGCAGCCGGTACTGGGTCCGCGGCAACTCCGCGAACGCCTCCGCCTGATCTATCTTCCTCAACTCCTCTATCAGGGTCTCCCGACTCTTGGAGCCCGGGACACCGCCCCGATTCTCCAGCATCCCGCGCAGGACGTCCCGCCTATAGGCAGAATACTTGATCATGATGAGGGTCCCCCTGGGGTCTGCAGAGAGCGATCCCACCGCTGCCACCAGTATGACGGAATGGGATGTTGTTCCGCCTGCGGGTGTGCTCAATCTGCGTGACCCCTTCGCTTACCGCTGGCCCGACTACCGAGTGGCGCCCACTCGGCGTCTCGTGCGGCCTGGCGTGACCCTAGGGTAGGGTTAGCGGGCGGTGACGGGGACCCCTGCCTGAAACCAGTCCGACCACTGAGCCATGTAGCACTCAGCGTCCGAGCAACTGGTTTCTTGACCTGGCGGGTGTGGGACGCCTGCGGGAATCAGCCTTAACGACTGCGGAGGAAGATTCGGATCTTATGGGGAAACGTTTCGGTTCTTAAGTGGGAAACGTTTCCGATCCGGGGGGCGGAGGTTTCTTCGGATCTTGAGCGGCGATGTTTCGGGTCGGGAAGGAATGAAGGGTCGGTTCGGAACTGGAGGGATTCGGATCGGTAGGGGAAAGGCGCTTCGGATCTGGCGGGACCAGGTGAAAAGACGAGTCTTACCGCTACGGTCGATGCGCGGCTCCCGGCGGGGCCGTTCGGTTCGGATCGCTGTGTTGGTTCCGATCGAATCTTCTGATGGAGCGCCGCTGCCCTGATGCTTGATGCAGGGTCAGCGCGCTCGATTCGGATCGGCTCTCCGAAGTTCCCCGATCGAATCTTCTGATGTAGCGCCGCTGCCCTGATGCTCAATGCAGGGTCAGCGCGCTCGATTCGGATCGGATGGGGCACCGTACTCTGAGGCCTCGGGGGACACTCAGATCCGAAATACGGCGGAAAATCAAGCCACACCAGACACAGCTGAATGTACTGCAGGAACTGCCTTTATTGTTTACATTACACACTTTTATTACTTCTCACAAGAATTAGAATACAATGGGACTCCTTGCCCGCCCTCCCAGGACCCATTGGCCCTTAGCCTTCAGGGAGTCGCCAATTCGGACCGGATGGTCCGAATCGGCCATTTTACGATTCGAACCGGATGGTTCGAATCGGCCATTTTCCGAATCGAAATTCCAACTGCGCCACAAGAATCGGAAAATGGCGGCGAGCAAGGCAAACACAGGGAAAATACATCACACCATAATCAACGGGGAACACTTTATTACACCACACCACACAATGTCACATCTAAATAAAATAACGAAAAACAAGGTGCGTGCCACCACACCCGAGTGTCCATGTCACCACTGTCACTGCACCGCCCCTGGCTGAGGGTGCTGGCCATCCCGTGACAGAGATCATGGCCGAAAATCGCCAACCTGACATCCCCCCGCCGCCGGCGGTTTATGACATGGGCAGTACACTCACCCGGTGAGGCCCCCCAAGCTCCCCCTGAACACACGGGAAACAGTCTGTGAAGAAAGGCACGCCACATGACTGGAGGGACTTGATACCCGCAACAATGCCGGGGCACGTTGCACCCCTCCCCCATATGCACCCCGTTAAACGGGCTCCTGCACATAACGACTGTATCTCACTCCAAGAGATTAAAATTAACATCTGTCTCCAACCCTGACACCGCTATTGTCCCTGTCCCGCTTCAGGATTCTGTCCCTGATCGGAGGAGGATGACACTAGCGATGTCATAGACGTTTATGCCCCGATGAGGACTTCACTGAAGACCCCGTAGAGGTGGATACGACTGCCCGTCCGGGGCATTATCTATGACCCCTTGGGGAACCCCCTTTTCTGCCCAGAAGACCTGTCTCACCCAAGGTCTGCAGATTGGTCCCCATTACCCCACGTAGAACAGTGGGTC